>JAPMOB010208113.1:0-81949 GCA_029875015.1 Lepomis gibbosus
GAATTCAAATGAGCCATTTTAATCTAGATTAATCTAGATTAATTTCAAGATCACAGTGAGATTAATCTAGATTAAAAAAATTAATCTATGCCCATCTCTAGTTTTAAATAAACAGCTCAGGTAAAACACTTGTCTTTTCGTGAATTTATTCAAGTCTTCTGCAGAAGGAACTCACAGGGACACACACGCATCAAAGAGTATCATCTGAGTGAGCTGCAGTGTCTCAGCACATGCAGCTTTTATCTCCGTCTCAGGGTCAGAGCCCTATCTCACAAAAGAACAGGATGTCTTCGAGTATTCCCTAAGGGACACTCAATCTGAATCTGTGAAAAGACACCCATGTCCGAAGAACATGTGGTGAGTCACTCCAAGTCATGACCTCTTCGGACATCGGCGAAAAAACATCACACACCTTGACCCCATACCCAGAAGGCCGGATGGCCTCAGTGATTGGTTATAATAGAAAATAAAAACAGGCAGGTTCCTCACCTTTGCTTATTTTACTACTTTTATTCCCCATCTCCCACTCTATCCTTTTATTTATTTATTTATTTTTTAACTATAATCATAAGGGGACTCTAACCCTTTAACACTTATGGTTCTTTCAGACCACAAGTGAAGCGAGCGTTCAGCCGTGAATTCCTGTCGGGCGGTGCAAAGCAACACTAAGAGGGCGATGCCAGCAACGTGAAGGAATTTGCGAGTTAAATATTTTCAGCTCAAGCAAGAAATTTGCATGACGCTAAGTCGCGATAGCCTGTCAACGATGAGATTGTCCATACGTCACCGACAGCTTCAGAACGTTGTGTGGAGAGGGCCAGGCACTTCGGCTAGAGGAGCAGGGAGCAGCGTTCCAGCTTTCGGACAAATAAACACCCGTGGTCTGACTGGATTTTGCTCTGACAAAACGCAGTTTGCTCGAGGGAGGAGCTCGGAGTAAGCTGCTTTTATTAAATTAGCTTTTTACTTTAGTTTTTAGGATTACAACGTTGATTCAGCTTTACTCGAGCTTCTCAGCAACTGCCTTCCGTGCACATCTGGTTCCAGTGTTGTTAGCGTCATTTGGCACTACATCATATTTATATAAAAAACGGACAAAACTGGACATTGCCTGGAGAATAGAACGGGAGGAGGGTGAACTACCTGGTGAATTCAGAAAACATGTGTATGTAACTTTTTTCCAGCTATCGTTGTACTTTACTGTGACCAAGTTAGCATAGCATAGCCCTGACCGATCCGAACTCCATTCAGAAAACAAACATTTTGTTGTCAGTGCCTTGATGACAGACCAGACAAAGCATGAATTCATATGTTTAACAAAACTGCATCGTATCGTAGTTATTTCAGCATCAGTTTGATCCATTTATTGCTATTTAATCACAGCAAAATTTTACTCTGGATTCATACTGCTATAGTAATGGCAAGTTGTGTTTATTCACATTATCGTCTTAAATTCGACTTCTCGGGTTGTGTGTGAACATTTGCAGCGAATGTACTCACGCAACGAAAGTGTCGCGAGGAGAAAATTCGCGTTTGGTCTGAATGCCGCATTAGGGACTCAAACCCTAAGGGGAATAAGAAATATAGATGTCGACGGGCGCAAACTCATTTACATTAAGTTCTAACACTATTATAAGGCAAACGTTAAAAACATTAAAAGATAAAAGCGTCTGATTTTATGGAGCTTTTTTCCAGCCAATAATCAGCAGTAGGATTTGAAATATGACATGAAAAGGAGGATGAAATATGTAGATCAACATTTCTGCTCTCCACATCTGAGCCACTGTATATCTGCACAAAGAGATTAGATTGAAGTAATCCCTAATCTATAGGCCACCTACACTATATATTCCAGTCAGTGCATTTAGATTATTGCAGGGGACATTTAAATGTAAGCCTATTAAATAGAGAATTAACTAATGTAAATCCTCTTTGTTCCATTTCTTACAACAAAATCGGAAAGATATATAGACACTTGATGTGGTGCTTCTTTAACAAATCTGTCTTTCAATTTGTTGAATAAAAAGTCAATGGCTACATGTGTAGTTTTTGCAGAAAGACTCTTATATCACAGAGGCAGACTTTTCACACAATTCTTTGTACCATCTACCTTGGATAATATGTAGAGCACAGCTGTGCACATTATTGTAGTGCCTTGGCATCTGAGAACATGACAAATACATGACTTACGCACTCACCTGAGGACTTTCTTGTGTGGCTTGTTTGGGTCCTTGTGATAGGGCACGATACGTGGCTGGAAGTCATCTCCATCCCTCGAGTCTCTCTGGGCATCTACTCGGCCCATGTAATGCCTCCCATTGCCCAGTTCATCTCCACATGATTCATCGGTGTCCCCTTGTGTCCACGACACCATCAAAAGGCTCAGACTGCAGCCCAGGGACAGGCCGAGGAGAAGCGGTAAAGCAGGCCTGAACACGGCCAAAAAGGAGGAAAGACGCATGTCTGGCAGATGTGAGCTACAGTTGATGAAGCCGTCCTGGAAAAATGTACTCGCTGCGGAGCATTTGAAAAGCTCTCCTGCCTTAAGTTAACACATTTTAACGCCAAAACAAAAGGAACAATTAGGGGTAATCGATTTGTTGGCAGAAAGAAAATTGCCTTAAATGTCACATAATGTCTGTGTTTAGTCCCATCCGGTGAGGTAGTATGTTAGTAGTAAAGTTTCTAATCAACCTATCAGGCAAATATTACATTTGAACTTTACCTCGTAGGGAAACAACTTGCAGATGTAAGAAATCTCGTTTTATCTCTTACTCCACAACTGGACATGTCCAAACTGTAAACGTGCCTGTGTATAAACTAGTCTGCCCTTTTAAAAGAACAAATAACTGCAAATATCTTAAAACCATTGACCTAACTGCTGTCTAACAAGCCAAGCTGGCAGTGTTAGTCATTGTCATCTTAACTGTGTAACGTAACTTTGAGTAACCATTGCATTTTGGGCTAACGCTATGTTAATTAGCTTAACTAATTTTGGCTAGCTATAACGGTAAAAGACACTTCTAACGACAGCTAATTCGTGTAGCAACACCGTTTGAGTTCACCTCAACCTAGCCAGTCAGTAGTGTTTAAAAAATCGAAGCAAGAGGGTCCAAAAGTTTTGATCGCAAATTATAACCTGAACAGCAACGTTAACGTTCAAGAGGTAACGTTACAGACATCAAAGAGCAAGCTAGCATGCTAGCATCGCGTCCGTTGTTTTAGTGCAGATAATGTCGCTCCTCAGTCCGTCTCCACCAACGCTGACTTGAAGGCGTCATACATCCCATTTTTCCTCGTCGATACAGCAGGTAAAAAGCCATCCGGAAAAGCCAAGCATAAGTCGTCCATTTTCTACAGTTTCTTGACTTCCTCAAAAAAATTAGTGCCACACACGCAGAGGGTAAAAACTAACGTCGCCTCTTGGGTCGGTTTTACCCTCCTCATCCCTGATTGAGCGTCCGCTGCTGCTGCATCACCTTTGACTGACTCAAGGGACCTGCCTCTGGAAAACCAAAGACCAAAACAAGACAATACCGTATTTGTGTGAACACGGTATGAATATTTGTGATGATACGAAAAAGCAGCATTTAGACAACTATGGTTACCCCTCAAATCATCTCTCCATCACAGCAGCCTGACACATTATATTGTCTAGTTTACCAACGTAGCCTTTTAGTCCCAGGCATTAGCTGCGTTATTTCACTTATTTATAAATTAAATCTGCTACATTTTCACTGCAGTCCCACGGAAAGGGGAGGTACATCCATGCTCACCGCCCTCTTTGACCATATATGGTCCGTCTGGCGGTTCGGTGCTCGGCTACATCCACCCGGCGAAAAGTGGACACGAGACGTCGGTGTGCTCCTGAGACCAGTACTTCGTTATCCAGGTAAGAGCGACGTTTACAGTGCCTGACAACTGTGGCTGAAATGGATAACATGTATAGGGTTCTGTTCAAATAAATGTAGGCTTGAAAAACACTCTTTAACCGCCGTCAGACCTTGTTCTAGCTAGTTGGGCCTTTCGTTAAGTTAGCGGCTCAGGCCTGTCAGTTGTTAGCCTAGCCACAGAGCTAACGCAGTCAGCGGCTAGTTTATAAAAATGGATGTGATCGTCCTTCTTTGTGTGACATTCCTTCTTAATCAGCTAACGCAACTGTTTGGGGACTGCCGTCGGCTAGTACACTTTAAAGTGGCAAATCTGCCGTTAATATGAGCGGTTTCAGCTAACGGTTATCGTTAGCAACAGCTGGGCTATCAGGCGGCGTTGTAATGTTAAGACTGAGCACAACGTGCAAGCAGGTGGGACGGGAAGGGAAATGCGGTCTTCGTTAGCATTACCACCACCATCATCATCATCCTCAGCGCTCTTCAGGCCCAAATCTTTGACCATGTTAAGCCTTTTCTAATAACGATAGTACCTCATTTAAATCAGATGTAAATCGAAGTTACACCGCGAGTTCAATTACCGGCACATTATTGTCTCTACTGTTAATGTGCGTTTGTTCAACTAGTAAGCGATTAGCCACTTTTACCCGGATTGATACTCTGATAATAATATTTGACTGGTATAATTTAAAAGTAATCCTAAAATGATATGAAAAGAATAACTGGGGATTTAGGCATGGCCAAATTGTCCCTTACATAACATGGCATTATTAACGAATAAGGTTATTAATCTGTATGTCCCAATTTCCATCCCTTTTTTGTTTTCTGCTGTTGAATAGTCTTGCACAACCATGCCATCCGACTTAGCCAAGAAGAAGGCAGCAAAGAAGAAGGAGGCCGCTAAAGCCCGCCAGCGCACCAAAAAGACTGAAGAGGAGGGTGAACAACCAGAGACCCAGCTCAACGGAGCTGAGAGCAATGGTGAGAGGACTGATCTTTGAACATATGTTATAGGCTTGGTTGTGATTTACTAGGAGTGTGTCTTTCCTAAGATCAGTTCTGCCAATGACTTGACTTTTCTTACTTCATACTATACTTGAACTTGCCATTTTGCCAAATCGGTACATGTATAGCTTAAAATATGAGCTGAATGGTTAAGGGGATTTGCTTTCATGTTTTTTAACAGGTATTGCCAGTTTGACAAAAGAGCTGGATGAATTTGAGCTGGCAAAAACAGAGGCACGGGCAGTGACAGGTGTTCTGGCCTCACATCCCAACAGCACTGATGTCCACATTAGCAGCCTGTCTCTCACCTTCCATGGCCAAGAGCTTCTTGCAGACACCAGCCTGGAGCTCAACTCAGGCAGACGCTATGGGCTCATTGGCCTTAACGGCACAGGTAAAAGTCTCTCCTGGCACATGATATCACTGTCAGTGGCCTGTACATTTCCTGGTACTTGATAACTTTTCCCACCTTTGCACTTTTGGCTATTTGGACATGCTACAAACATTTAACAGCACCTATGAGGGGAAAAAATTTAATTTTCTTATCTACTCTTACCTGCCAGGAAAATCCATGCTGTTGTCAGCCATCGGGCATCGTGAGATTCCTATTCCAGAGCACATCGACATTTACCACTTGACCCGGGAGATGGCCCCCAGCGACAAGACAGCACTGCAGTGTGTCATGGAGGTGGATGAACAGAGGATTATGCTGGAGAAGGAGGCAGAGAGACTTGCCCATGAGGACTGTGAGTTACATGTGTAAAATGACAAACTTTGTATAACTACTGTTCTAGATGGGAAAATTTATTGTCAGAGGCAAAACAGTTGAGAGACAGCACACCTAGTTTGAGTGCAGTCTCTCATGTAGTAGCTATGTCTGTAGCTCAATTGACTGAAATTAAAAGCAATTGCCTTTCTCTCGCCCCTGTATAGCCGAGTGTGAGAAGCTTATGGAGCTGTATGAGCGTCTGGAGGAGCTGGATGCAGACAAGGCAGAGGTGCGAGCCTCTCGGATCCTCCATGGTTTGGGTTTCACTGCCGCTATGCAGCAAAAGAAACTGAAGGACTTCAGTGGAGGATGGAGGATGCGTGTTGCTCTGGCCAGGTACAGACAAAGTGCTTAGTATTATACCATTCAGGGAGATGATTTGATTCATTCTTTGTCTCAGTATAGATTTGAATTTGAACAGGCTAGTCCTGATTTCCCTTGCTCAGTTTGTAAAATCTGGAGGTGGGGCTGTTTAGGTTGTAGGTGTAACACAGCCTTGCTAGCTATCTTACAGCATCCACATTTGAAAGCATGACTTAAACTTTGTGCACACTTTAGTCTGCATTTTGAGTACTGTAATACTACTAATTAAAATTGGTGAAAGTTTGTTTTGCTTACAAATAAAGACATTTTGTAAGTCAAACTGTGGATGTAACAAAGTAGATTGGAACACAAACAAGGCACCATGGAAGAGCAGTATTCCATATTGGGATACCTTCCTGAAATGTGATGTAAAACTGATACCATTGGTGTCAGAAACATACGAGTAATGGTGTATGAAATGAAATAAACACACATAAGGTTTCCTGTAATTTTTTTTTTTTACTATCCTGTCTGCCCAGAGCCCTGTTCATCAAGCCCTTCATGCTGTTGCTGGATGAGCCCACTAACCACTTGGATCTTGATGCTTGTGTGTGGCTAGAGGAGGAGCTCAAGTCGTAAGTTCTGTCCCCCACTTCATCGCTTTTAAAATGAGTCCAAAACAGTTGATACGTGTTGCTCATCCTTCTTGGTGTTGACAGGTTCAAGCGAATCCTTGTACTCATCTCACACTCTCAAGACTTCCTGAACGGTGTGTGCACCAACATCATCCACCTACATCAGAGGAAACTGAAATACTACACGGTAAGAACACATTGACACCACTGCTGGTGCCCGAAAGGAAAACTGCCTCAGCATCCCTTGGAAGGTCTTTAAACGTATCTTAAATGGACTCATAACGCTAAATAAGGAAATAGGGGGTAGGATGTTACTAATTATGTGTCTGTGTGCCGCCCTGTTGGATGATCATGCAAATCTATTTTTGCTTCAAGGGTAACTATGACCAGTATGTGAAGACCAGAGAGGAGTTGGAAGAGAACCAAATGAAGCGCTTCAACTGGGAACAGGACCAGATAACACACATGAAGGTAAACCAGAGACACTACATGGTGAATGTTTTAAAGAGTCCATGTCCAGGCCCTGTGCAAAACAGAAATGTCACCCCATTCTAGATGAGTTTTCACAAGCCAAACTGGTGTTTTTAATGCACAGTAACTCACTTTCACAAAAAATCTACTTCTGATAAGATCATAAATTAATTAATTTTTTATCACTTAGCTAACTGTGGGGGTAAAGAGGGGGTAGAGGTGCAACTAAATTGATCATATCAGGATTTGGGTGACTTGTGATCTTTGCGAAACAATTTCCTGGGTGTGGAACTGTAAAACTTATACAAACAATTATTATCCCTCTCCTCTAGAATTACATAGCCAGGTTTGGTCACGGCTCTGCAAAGCTGGCACGACAGGCACAGAGCAAAGAGAAGACTCTGCAGAAGATGGTGGCTTCAGGCTTGACTGAAAAAGTTGTGAATGACAAGGTACTGTAATGATGTTGGTTTTTGATGTCATTGAAATGTTGGTTTGCGAAGTGGTTTGCAGACTTTTAATCCAGTGAGGAATTTTGGCCACTGGCACATGTAATACAATTACCTACCTCTGTCTCCCACAGACTCTGTCATTTTATTTTCCTCCCTGTGGGAAGATTCCTCCTCCTGTTATCATGGTTCAGAACGTGAGCTTCAAGTACAGTGACAACACAGTGAGTATAGTTAATATTGGAGCAAAGACAGCTTTGTTAACTGAAATATAGATTAATTTGTCAGCCTCACTCATCTCTTAATGTGTCCCATAGCCACACATATATAAAAACCTGGAGTTTGGTATTGACTTGGATACAAGAGTGGCTCTGGTGGGGCCCAATGGAGCAGGGAAGTCCACACTACTGAAGCTGCTAATGGGAGAGGTAGGTACAGTGCACTTTCCCATTATGCCACAACAACTTGCAGTTGTCTTCAGAGTATTCATGTCCTCTTCTCAATTGTTTTTTTTTTTTTTTGTCTTCATAGCTTCTACCCACAGATGGCATGATCCGCAAACATTCTCATGTGAAGATTGGCAGATATCACCAGGTAAAACACAGAGCCTCTTAAACTATGAGTGCCACCTTTAAACAGCCAGAGAATGAGTGCTTAAAAAGAAATTATGCTATGCCAGACCTGGGACAGACCTTCCACATAGTGTATTTTAGAGCCTAATCGATTTTATTGTTTTTGTGGATATTATTGGCCGATATAAGCTACTTGTAGATATATCTGCATCAGCATTTATAACAGCCAATATATAACTACTAAAAAAGAGAAACGGAGAGTCGGATCCTTCCCTCATGTTATGAGTGTTGCATAGTTTGTCCACCAGCGCTCTGCAGCTCCTTTGTTCAAAACACTGCGGCACAACAGAACAAAACATCAGCTGACCAGAGCTACGAAGAGTAGCTCCTAGTAGCTCTTGAACTCAGTGTTGCCAGTGAGTTGGTCTTTCGTGATGTCAAAAATGTGACTTAGATAATAAAAACAGCCCTAATCACTTCTTCTCCTCGGCTATATCTTCATATTAGACTTAAAAATCCTTAAATATTGAAATCAGTATCTGACGTAAAAATCCCAAATCGGTCGAGCTCTAATGTATTTTCTATAAAATTAAATGTTTGCATATCCGCATATGTTACAGCATCTGACAGAGCAGCTGGAGCTGGACCTGTCTCCTTTGGAGTACATGATGAAGTGTTTCCCTGAGATCAAAGAAAAAGAGGAGATGAGGAAGATCATTGGTCGCTATGGGCTGACGGGAAAACAGCAGGTAGGATTGGGCTACTTGGGATAATACAAGTGGTGAAGGTGCAAACTTTATCTGCAACCGTCTCTAAATTTACACCTGAAACATCTCCCAGGTCAGTCCGATCAGAAACTTGTCAGATGGTCAGAAGTGCCGGGTGTGTTTTGCCTGGCTGGCCTGGCAGAACCCTCACATGTTGTTCCTCGATGAGCCCACCAATCACCTGGATATTGAGACTATCGACGCATTGGCAGATGCCGTCAATGAGTTCGACGGCGGAATGATGCTAGTTAGCCACGACTTCAGGCTGATTCAACAGGTATGTTAAACATTTGGTCGGAAATGGCGTCGAAACCCAGAGGATTTTACTTGACCAGTTGTGGCACCATTATTATAATCATGTCTTTTTCTCCAGGTGGCTCAAGAGATCTGGGTGTGTGAGAATCAAACCATCACAAAGTGGAACAGGGACATCCTGGCGTACAAGGAGCACTTGAAATCAAAAATCGAAAAGCAAGCGCATGACATCTAAAGAAACATCACGCTCTGAGCCACTCCTTTATCTTGCATCATGGATTTGACCTGCGAGCTCCTGAGGGGGGTGAACAGGATTTGCATTGCAGGAAATGTCCCAAGTAGAACTGAAACGATCTCTTATGCATCTTATTGGACACGTCTCTTGTACATGTACTGTATTTCCATCTCGGTTCGACAGTGCCACACCGTGCTGACTCCTCCCACCCCCATCCCCCCCCCTTCACCTCAGGCTGCACTTTGATTGGCTGATTCATCTGAAGCGTCTCGGTGCATTTTGGAACGCATTCCATTGTGCTGTCTTCATAGAAAAGTTTTATTTTTCCAAATGTTCTGTTTTATCCCAACATGTATGCAGCAGCTTTTAGGTCATATTTTATGATATTTAAAAGTTGACTTTTTTTTTTTCTTCTGTGTAAAAGAGCAGTTCTGCCTTATTTAACAATGTAATGCAATAAAGGTTTGTCTGAATAAACAGAACATAAAAACAGCACATTTAGATTGAGAAGACTTTTATTCATGTTAAACTTGATGAATACAACGCTCGTATCCAAAAATCAAAAGCTGTTAGGGAAAATAAACTATTTTACATCTCTGTAAACAAGAGGACAAAACTTGAAGTGATTAATGAACTCGCTTTGGATTCTGGGTTCTGCGCCCCATGGCTGCATAGATCCTACCTCTTATTACAGCCAGTACACTGTATGTATGCTGCTCACCCTGTCCTCTATGTAACGAAGTAGCTGGGCTGTCCAAAAGATATGATATTGGCATTTCTTGGCATAATTAGAGACCAATAAAAATCAATCAACTGAATCCAGTGCATCTCCAGGATGCATTTAAAAAGCATTTTTTTAGTTGACTTGTGGTTTGCTGTAAATTAAGATACAGGTGACATCACAAGTTAGAAAACCTTCATTATGAGCTCTCACAGTAAAGTGTTCAGGTCAAACCGGCATACTGTCAACGTAACACAGAAGTATGCAACAAACATACCAAAATTTCAGTGTTATTTAAATTTTTCCCCAATACATAAAACTTCTCATTAAATGTTTCATGTCATGATGTACTGACTTGTCTCATTAGCAAACACTTCTTGTTTTGACAAACTGGTGTTATAACAAGACACTTACATGTTGTTAAAACAAGAAATATATTTATATATCTTCATTCATACCCAGGTCCTCATCCATCATATAACAATGGATCTAAACACACTGTAGTAATAACTGAGAAATTGCTCAGTTTAATTAAATGTTTTGACAAGTATTTTGTCAGGGTGGCAACAATACCCTGCCATACAGAAGCAACAAGGGCTTTAATTTCATTTTTATGGGTTTAAAGCCGATCATAAACTAACAGGAGCTGCAATCTTGTATCCTTAGCAGAAATAACTGTTACAATAAATTGAAATAAATATTTTAATCATGTTGGAACAGCTGATATCATCTGCAGTAATGTTTGCTGCATGTATAAATGGTACCATGAATAGTGCCAAATATTCAGCCTAAGAAAGAAAAACATTGGACCTAATTCTAATAACCATCAGGAGGTTGACGTGAAGTCAATTAATTCTTCTAATAAATCCAACATGACATGAATACAGCTCAAGATTCAGTTAAGAGACCATCTGTCTTCACATCCTCCATTAAATGTCAACCAGACTTGGTTGAAATGACACTCATCAGGTTTTCATTTAATTTCTACATATATCCGTCTTTTAGTCGTTACAGTCTGAAAATACACGCTGTGTCATGTTACATTTCCAACATTTAACATGCTCCTGCCAGTCAGCTCAAAAAGTGCCAACCAGGAGAAACACAGATATTTTCAACCTATAAGGCTGCACATAAAGCTTTAAGCTGTAGCGTTTGTCTGGTGGAGTTCTCCAGAGACAAAAGGGCTGCAGTGTATGCAAGTAAATATTGATTGATTATATATACGTAAACGTTATCAATGGCCAAGTTTTTAAACACAAGGCTCCCGTTTAAGGTTTCAACTTGGTAGCGTGCGTGATTGACAGATTAGTGACTGCACTAGCTGCAGTTGAAACTGTGCAAATAGGAGAAGTGTTTCAGTTATGCCGTTTTCTGGAGTATCCTGACGGCAGCATTTTTGGGGGGTTAAAAGGGGGCCACCACAGTCAGAGGCGCATTCAGGTACAGTATGTGTGGACCAACCGAAGGTATGGAGGCTCACTGGGCTTCCCACTCCTCATCTGAGACTTCATCGGGGGGAATGGTGCGAGTGTTGCTGGCGCGAATGCTGCTGATATTGGTGAAAGACAGGAGGTTCGCAATACCCATCAGAGTCACCCCAGTGCCATCCATATTCACCTGAGCCAGATGCATGTTTTTCAGGAACTTTAGACCTGAGGAAAACATATAAAAATAATTAGAGATTGTTCATCCAAGCAAGAGATTACATTTGTCCGTTATGGTAGAGAAAGATGAAGAAAGACAATGATTTTTTTAGAGTTTGACCTTACCCTGGTCTGTGATCCGTGTGCGGCTGAGATTAAGCTTAATGAGCTGATTACAGCGGGTCAGACCTCTTCTGATTACTGTGTCTCCCACCTGAGTGCTGGCTAACCCCAACACCTAAACAAAGAACGCATGAACATCAGCAAAATATCCTTTAAACCTTTTATCAACAACAGAGGTTTGCATTTGAACTGTTTTTAGAAGACTTGTCAGCAAATATACTAACAAACATCTCAAGTAGCTACAAAGCAGCTGTACTGAGACCAGTCCTGACCTCTAAACTCCATAAATGCTGGAAATAAAAATCTTCCTTTCAAGTATAAATGCACTATCAAATCCTCTTTCTAAATATGAAATTATTATATTGCATGACAGACAATGACTTAAGGCAGCAACTATGCAAATGTGTGTATCAAAGAAAACTGTGTCAAACTCTCAAAAGTAAATGTCCAGCTTAATCAACAGCTTAAATACAACCAGTGATAAATGTGATGTAGGTTAACCTATGGTTATTATAACAGAGGGTGAAAATGACAGAGTATTATTTCTCTACCAAATCTGAAACTAAGCTTCTGCCAGACAACTGGCAGATGGACAAATTCACAAATGTCACTAGTAAAATCACCTGCAGGTGCGGCAGACAGGTGATGAGTTCGGCCACTCCTCGGCTGGTGACAGCTGTTCGGTCCAAACAGAGCTCCTGCAGCTCCTGCAGGCCGCGCAGAGAGGGAAGCCCTGCATCTGTCACCTGAGTGTTGCTAAGTGACAGCTTCTTCAACCTTCACAGAGTACACACAATGCTCCAATAATGTCAATATCCCAGATTTAATTATACAGAAACAACTGTTATTATGACCTGTATGTATTGTACAGAACAAAAACACTGTTTTGAAGTATAGGACAGACCTGGCCATGGTGGAGAGCTGGCTGACTCCCTCGTCTGTGACTTGTGTGTAGTCGGTCAGGTCCAGCTCCAAGAGCAGAGACAGTCTGGAGAGAAATGTCAACCCACTGTCTGTCACACAGTGGCGTCCAGGGAGGGTCAGCTGAGTCAACTTCAGACCTGGAAGGAAAGTAGAAACCGCTCTAAAGAGTTTGATTCATCGCAGATTTGGACAATTTTGTTTCATGTCTGCTCACTTTTGCACACACACATTCCACAAACCTGAGATGATCTGCAGGGCTTGATTGCCATCCGCTACAGGGATCCCCGCCAAACTGAGGGAAGACAGGGCAGGGTGGGTGGCGAGGTGCTCCAGAGAGCTTTCTGTCACACATGTCCCGTCCAGGTTTAGAGTCTGCAGGTTGGACAGCTCTGCCAAAGCTGACACATCTCTGACCTGGCAGAGCAACATCAAGACAAAGAAAAAGTCAGGAGAAAATAACAAAATGCTAAATTGTTAAAAACATGCCAGATGTGTCGGTAGAGCTGAAGTACCTTAGTCTGCTTGATGCTGAGGAGCCGCAATTGTGGCACACAGGTGGGCAAGACTACCAGTGTGGCTTCAGTCACCGCCGTCTGATTCAGGCTGAGCTGAGAGAGGCATGATGGAGCTGAATTGAGATACAGCACCATCCCAGCATCTGTTACTTTGGTGTGGTCCAGAGACAGGAAACACAGGCTCTTTAAACCTTGTAGACACAGATAGAAGACACAGATTGCAAAAATCTTTAAAACCCATTGAAAACTAAAATCAAGTACTTAACACAGAGCGGCTTATGTTGGCATCTGGCGTTCTTGCACGTAATTGCCTATAAAGGGGTGTTACATAATCTCTAAGACCATTTATCCCCGGCCCCCCAGTAACAGCCTGAGCCTTGTTTGCAAGACGGTTTGTAGACAGCCTAACCTGTGATATGCTGCAGACAGGAGTCGGTCAGTTTGCTACAGGAGGCCAGGTTGAGGTACTGGAGTTTGACCAGGCTGGAAAGGATTGAAAGCCCAGAGTCTAGACAAAACAAGTTCAGGAGATTAAAATGAAATACCACAGACGTTATCCAAACATGCTGCAGTAAACACGGCAAAATTGATATCTGAAAAGCTTAAAAACTTCATCCTGGAATAAAATTCTATACCAGTGACAAGCGGTGAGTTGACCAGACTCAGATGCTTCAGCGCTGTGAAGGCCCGTAACTGCCGCAGGAGCTCATTGGTGGAGTAGGGGTAGCAGTTTAGGACAAACTTTTGCAATGGGCAGCCGAAGAAGAGCTCCAGCGTGCGTGGACGTAGGAGCCTCTCACGGGACATGTGGTTGAGCAAAAGCTCTGCAAGCTCCGGTGTGAGGCACGCTAGACTGCTGCTGTACTGCATGCTGGGAGCTAAGAGAGTAGAGACATGGGGCGAAGAATGACTCCCGTGAGTACACAAAGCAATGAGACATCATCAGCGAGTCTTTTTTGATATTCTACACGGTCTCTTACCAGTCATAAGGTGTACAGTTGCGCGAGTGGCCAAGGCACATAGGGACGGCACACTAGGTGCCCTGAAGGGTCTTTTAGGGGGTGATGGTTGTCCCTGGGAGGCACGGGGGTCTTCTTGCTGTGCAGCTCTTTGAAGACGCTCCACTGCAGCTAGTCCTGCAGCACCAGGCGCCACCCGGCCTCCTGCATCTTCAGGCTCTGCTGGGTGCTGTTCTGGAGCCTCCCTGAAACACACAAACACAACTCTCCTTTACAGCCATACTGTACTTTTAATGTAAAATATTTCGTGGTTGCTTCCAAAATGCAATCAATAAGCCTGCCTTCCTGTTTAATAATGACTAACTGCTGGAAGAGAACATTTAAACTCAGCCAACTCCCCATGCATGAATGGTTAGATTTATAACAATAAATGTTAATTAAGCTGGACACTCAGAGCCTAACATGATGTCTTCAAATGACTTGTTTTCTATTTACAGCAGACAAACTGTATAAAACAATTGTATAAAACTGAGAAAACCAGCAGATCCTCACATTTCAGAAGCTGGAATGAGCAAATGTTTAGCATTTTTGCTTGAAAAATGAGTTATTTCAAAATACTTTCAGATAATTTTCTGTCTTAAATGATTAATTGATTTCAGCTCCATTTATAACATAATATAATGTAACTTTAAACCATTGTGACAGTCTGCCCTGCCCACCATCAGAATGATTCATTGTAACTAGATATAAAAACTTTAGTCCAGTGGAAGATACTGCAACTGTGATACATATAAAATTGTTCTTACATTAAATTAGAGCCATTCTGTCTACACACCCACCTGAGTCGGTTGCCTTGCTCTGGCCAGTGGTGCCTGGGCTCAAATTCTCCACGGAACCTATTCTCCGGAAAGAAAGGCAGCCTCGGCATTCCTGTGAAAATTACACAAGCCACAGTTGTAATCCATAAGGATATATTCTAATATTACTATGAAAATCAAAGCAGTCACTGACAACCAAAACCAGCCTATAGTTATATACAATATAAGTTGCAGGGTTGTAAATATAACACCCCTCCATTCTTGAGCATTTGTCTTGTCCTACTGTCTTTACGGTGAAATGAAAACTTTTCTCACACCTCTTATCAACATCTTTTCTTCTGGGTCTTTGATTCTCCTTGAGCTTCTACTGGTATTGAGCTTTGTTCGCTCTCTAGTCTGGCACACATTCAGAATACTATAATATACCACAACCACATGTTCTGAAACACTAAATTCGATTGGTTGTCTGGCTGTAAGCACTTCAGTTCTCACTGGCGGGGCTCAGGAGTTCTGACCCTTTGTAATTCACGTTTGACAGAAATAGGGCATTCACCTTTGTATTACCTAATCCCAATCTTTCTTACAGACACATTTACTAGGCCAGTATGTTCTGTAAACTAGGTAACTTATGCAACATACAGTATCAAATTGAATGAAAGTAACTCCAAACTGCTGAAAGTGAGAGGCCGTGGTCATCTGTTTCTGGCACAGGAGAACAAAAAGTTCTACATGGATGAATAAATGAAGACACATTGAGGCAGGAAGAGGGGAGGAGAGAGGGGTGAACGCAAGCAAAATGTAGGTCAAAGGAGGGATGAGACACATGGAGCAGTACCATTAAGCATGTGAGGTGGTTCTTCCTCTCCTTCTTGTTCCTCATCAACCTCTATGTCAGCGGCTCCCTCGGCATCGCCAGGTACCAACCTATTTCCCCGCCCTGTTGAAAAGCACCAGGAATGTCATCTAATGACTAAACAGCTCTTTTGAATAATGTTCAACATAGTGGTTTGTTGAAATCATGGAGCCTATACAGTTGCAAAGTGGGAGGAGCTATTTCAGAAGTAAAAATCCCGTTAATTTTCTCCAAAGACAATGAGAGGTGAGAGCTGATCTCTCGCCGGCTGAATTATAAGTAGCTTAAGGGAATATGTGGTAAAGAAAAAAAAAAGTAAAACATAAAACTATGGTGAGAAGTTAACTACAACTCCCAGTGTGCTTTTCAGCAAGAAACATCCAATCACTGAGCTTAAATTTAAAGCTGTGCCGCTAAAGGCGAATGGAACACAATCTTTACCTCAAATGACTTCACTTTGAGATTATGAATTTTGAATGAATTCAGCAACTACGGTGCTGTTATGTTGCCAACTGCATCAACAAAATGTTCTGGGTCATGCGTCTGATTGGCCTCTTCTCCTCCCTGGTAACAGCAGCTGAGGCTCATAGGTCTCAAAGCCATCAGAACTAAGGATGAATCTTTTAAACTACCAGTCATGACATAAACCTGTAGGATTGTAACATCATCCAGGAGACTCAAATGTTTCCATGTTCAGTAACATAGAAAGAAACTTTCAAAGAAAATGTTTTAAATGGGAATTAAGATTGGGGAACAAGTTTCCGCTTTGTAACTCTCTAAATAAATTGTATAGGCTCCTACAGTAATATAACTGTTCACAATAAACAAGCTTTGATAAATAAACATGAGCGAGGTACAACAGCCAACAGCTGAGCATTTAATACTTACCCCAGAAGTGAGATGGCCCAGACGGTGAAGGACCTCCAGGTATCCCTGCATAATTCACAGCCTCTTCCCACAGCTGGTTGGGTAGTGGAGGGGGTAGAACTAGGTCCTGCCCTCCCACCCCCTCATGGACAGGTATATGTGGCACAGGAGGAGTCACAGCACATGGAGGCGGCTCATTCTGTCCCACTGTTGGTGGATCCGCGGGACTCGGTGGATCCTGAGGTGTCTCTGGAGGAGTGGTCTGAATACACAGTGAAGCGTTGGGTGTGAGGCCAAGCGAGCGCAGCGAACAAGCAAGCTCTGCCTCCCCAAAGCGTTTCCGTGGAAAACCCTGGAGGAGGGAAAAGGAAGGGAGGGAGGGGTGACGTCCTGTGATGTGCTCCACGACGCTGCGCAGAGGAGCATCAGCTGGGAAGCGCTCACGCATGGACTCGCCGGATGGCAGCCGAATCTGGAGCAAAAAACATGAGGTTTGAACAACTGCAATTCTGTAGTTTGACAGCACCTACTTCATGCACACAGGGACATTTCAATTCTTCTTAGCCTCACCATGAGGGTGCAGTTGTTATCCCCATTAGTCTTAATGTTTCCTCCAAGCTTCTGCCCTTGAACACTGGGGGGAGACGTCTCTGTGGCGGCACTGGTCTGGATCTTCTCCTGCAGGCTCCTTCGATCCTCAGCTATCCGCTTTAACACCAACTCGCGTTCCTGGCAGAGCAACACACATAAGACAAGATGTTCTTTGCTGTTCTGATATTATCATCTGATACATGATACTTATTTTTTTTGTACTGCTGACCTGTTTCTTTTGTCTTCTCTCTGCTCTGACCTCCTGAGCACAACGCTGTCTCTGCTGTTCTTCAAAGTCACTCTTGTCCTGTTTGATGCGGGACTCGACTGGTAGTGGTTCTGGGGACTGGGCTGATGACTGTGATGGTCTCAGCACCAATGAAGGGGACACTGTTGAAATAAATAACAACTATAACTTATTTTTGTACACTAAACTGCTTTATAGAGACCCCACTTTAAGAATCCTTAATACAATCCCACAGGGAAAGCCTGTAACACACTGAGCCACACAACACTATTCAAGCTGTTCCAGCCATGATCTGTGTGTCAGGTAACGTTAAATGACTTGCCCATTACAATCAGCTAACTGTCTGGTTTGCCAAGACATGGTTGTGATGTCAGCTATAGTAGCAGGTGAGTTGAGTATCGTTGTCTGGAGCTGTTGTGCTGGTTCTGGGATCGTCTCGTCCTCGCTACATGTTAGCTTTGCAGCAGAAACTGTAGCGACAGTTTGTTAACCCACAACTTAGCTAACGTTTGTTTACATTATTTTCTTTGTCGTTGTTTGCTCTATATCATAATATTTGTCCAGGTATTAGAATTTCTACAGAATTGCATACCCCACCTCTAAAAAAAACACAGTATTACAGCTTACAGCCTACCTCTGCTGTCAGAAGGAGATTTATGTGTCTCGGAGGTGCTTGCTGTCGCTTTGGGTGGGTTGAAAGCAGAAAATGCTGTCTCAGCTGGCTGTGACGAATGCTTGAGCAACCTGTGCCGTGGATACTGACCATGTAAGAGCCTGTCAACATATGAGAGAAGGACACAGAAGTAATTTACTGAAAGGAGTGGTCTTTTAGGGAAATTATTAGCCTTTAACGAATGTTAAATATTTAAGATTTAAGAAAGGGCTGGGACAACTCACCACTCGGCTGCATCTGGCACAGAAAAATGGCCCGCCTGTACAGCTGACTGGATCTGTTCCTCCGTGAAACCCATCTCACTGAGGATGAGGAATAACTCCCCAATAGTCTGCAAAACAGGCATCAAAAAGGCATGTAAACAAAGACTGAACAAAACACCTGTGTGGTTATTTTTTCCTTACTTTAAGTTTTCAATTAGGTGAACGAACTAACCCAGAGTTAATCTTTAAGATGACTTTGGATGTTTGATTTGCCATGTAATGTTTGTGGAGATGCCAATACCACTATCCAATTAATCAATCGATTAATTATCTAGGTATTTCTATTTTTATTATCATAGAACATTATTAATTTTCAGTACAATGTCCAGAACATTACAAAGCACTATATAACAATACATTTTACAGTGAATGATCATTCTCCAACTTACATGCTCTATTGTCTTGCATGCTTTTATTTTATTCTGTTTCCTTCTTTATATTACTTGGCTTTTGTTTATTACTGTAGCTTAAACACTGCAAAATGTCCCTTTTGGGGATTAATAAAATACTTTAATAACCTATCTATATTCATGCAATTTGACAGTTGCATTAACTGAGATGCAAAAATATTAAGTTTTACATCTTTGTATACACTAATGCATGTATATAACATTTTAAATGAGTTACTATTATGTTATAACTTAGCTCTGCTTTAGTAATGTTTGACAACATGAAGTCAACTGGGTTATAATCGTAGAAATGTTAATAACAATGTCCCTAATACTTTACAAGGGCTACAAACAGCTACTGGTGAGAACATTTAGTTTTTGCCTTCAACATTAAGTCATATGCATATTATCTACTAATACAATTAACTATGTTTTAGCGTGGACTAGCAACAGCTTAACATAATTATTTTTCTTTGTCTGTCCTTCATTAAATCTGACTGGGGCCGACCTGCAGTTTCGACTTTAAACTCTCCGATTCTGAGTTAATCTTAGTTCATAAAGTTGTCAGCAGTGGGTTGGCGTCTGTCAGGGTGAATGCATTAATTCACTGAAATGTACAAAAAGATAGCAGGCTAACCTACAGCTAACGCTATGTATGTTGTTATAACTGTGGTACGGTGAGGGCTGTCAACAAACAACGTTAGCATGCCGGCTAACATTTAGCTGAGGGAGAACGATGGCGACGCTAAAGCTAAAGCAGCTAGCAAGCTAATAATTGTGTGCATTACAGTGTCATGTCAAACACAGCTCGGTAATTTGCAGCTTACCGGAGGGGAATCAGAACTCATGTCGATGTTTCAACGTTAATGCAGGAAAATCAAAGTGAAATTAGTGTTAATTAGCAACTTTGAAGACTTCCTGGTTTGTGTCTGCTGCGCAGACTGCTAAGCTAGCCACATTGACTTCTCCGCCTCCGACTGTAGATTGACAGAATATCAACAAGAAACCAGCCTATCAACGCAGTGGAGAGCCGGAGGGTTTATCCACTGAGGCAGCGGCGAACAAACACAAGCTACCTCTCAATGATTGACAGACTCAAGCCCCACCAGCCGCCCTGAAGATAACCTTAATCACGTCTGACTAAACATGCCCATGTCATGTGGAAATATTGCTTAGTAGTAATAAATACTGCCTGACAGGTAAGTGAAAATAAAATGACCATCCCAAAACAGCGGCTAAGATAGATTATCGCAACATTAAACCACATATATAGTATATAGAAAGAAAAAGAAAGAACGAACGAAAGGACGTGTGGGATAATTTTTTTATATTTAACAGGTGCAACTCCTGGGTTCAGTAGCAGCAAGCCACCAGTAGGGGTCACTCTGTTCATATTGGTTGTGACCTTGCTGCCTAGAAAACGTTGTCATTCTACATAAAAAAGTCCCCTGTGGCTGTTATACTATATAAGAATATTATTACTTGTGAATTAATGTAAAAGCAGGATTTTACTGTTATAGTTGGTTGAGGTTTAACTATTTTGCATCACATTGCAATTAATGGCTTTTTTCATTATGAATTTATCTGCTCATAATTTTCTCCATTTTAATCGATTTCAAAAATGTAGAAAATATTGTGAATTGTTGTCACAATTGCACGGAGCCCAAAGTGACAGCTATACAATGCTTGAATAAAGGTTAAAAATACATTAAAATAATCAAAAGGAATATCAGCAAATCTTCACTATATTTGTGAAGCTGCACCAATGAAATGTTTTTACATGAAAAATGATGAACATCAAGAAATGTACCAGCTGTACTTGACATGTTGAAAACATCATATTTTTGAAATTCTTCATATGTTTTGTGTGTAAAATTTTTACCTTGTAAAATAACTAAACTGTAGTGGAGTAGAAGTAGAAAGTGGTGAAAAGAAAAAGTACAAATACCCCTAACCGGTACTTAAGTACGAGTTAATTTATTTGGTTACTGTTTACAACTGTTACAACATACACCTGAAAAATAAGGTAGACAGGGTAGACCTAGATCAGTGGTTCTCACTGGGGTCTGGGAACCCCCAGGGGTCCTTGAGGGGGTTCCAGGGGGATCCCAGTAAAAAGGGGGAATAATTTCTTTTCACTATATTAATAGATTCTTATCATAATTCCAACCAGAAGTAACATGGGGTTCATACACTTTCTGGAATAAAACTTCTAAAAGCCAAAATATTACCAGATGGGGGTCTATGGTCTAATTTGTATCAATTTAGGGGTCCTTCATGTGACAAGGTTTGAGAACCACTGGCCTAGATAATATATGAGCAACTGACGAAAGATACAAACCTTGATGTGATAGCTTCTTCCCGAGTGGCATTATTATGATTCTATATATAACTTTAAAAAGTTGGTTCAAATATTTTGGAGAAAATATGAATGTGGGAATCCAACTAGAGAATAGTTTAAATGTCTTTGAATAAGCCTTTTTCAACCACAGATCATAAAAGGCACTACAGGGATTATCGGCGATACTGTGAGTGATAAATGTGTGATAAAAAAAGTAATTATAGTGAGATAAGGTTTGCTACTGAACAGAGTACAATTGGTCAGCTTCACAATAGAATAAGACAAGTAGTCCTATCTGAACAAGATAAACCACATACAGTACTTGACTAACAGCATATTCTGACAGACCAGTATTCTGCTAATGTTTTCTGTAGGGGAGAGTGGGCTAAGTTGAGGCAGTTTTTAATTGAGGTGTCTTTAAAGTGAGGACATGACAGTAGTGTCTCCAACTAAAATATGTAAATATATTTTAGGATGCGGTGCATCCCTGGGAATAATCAATTTGGATCTAAAATAAACTGTTTTCAAAATATAGCTTTCCAAAAAAGCAGACTCTTGGCTCAACTTGCCCCATATGAGGGCTAAGATAAGCCAAGGGAGAGGATAAGTTGAACCACATGGGGGTCGGGGACATCAATGTCATTTCATCATGCAAACTCAAACGCCAGGCCAATATTTAATTGCATTTAAATAGTGAAACATTACAGCTATGTCTTCAAGTTGTTTCATATCAATGTATCACTTTAAAGCCATCCTTTTGATCTTCATGTCCCATGACACCTGATGAAAGGACTTCCCATTCTGTACCTCTCCTACTGCTCTGTCCAAACCCACAACAGGAGTTAAAGCCTGTCTGTCTTCCATTTATAGAAACATGACATGATGGTTTCTGGTCTAAAATGCATAATGTCACATCATTTCACATCATTTCGGTGATGCATAAGAATGCAATGTTAAATTACAGTAAAATAGCTGGTTGAACTTCCCCACGCAGGTCTTTTGGCTCAAATTATCCCATCAATGCCATTTTAACAAAATTGTGTCATCCAGCAGTTTAGAGTTAAAGTCACGCTAACAGTATTCCCTCATATTGTAACTTCGTAGAGCACTAACACATGCATAACATTTTCTGAAACCTCTCTGTAATTGTTCAGACAAAATAATCAGGACTCCTTGAACATAAAAGAATCACCTTGAACGTCAAAAAACAGTTTTTAATCTTAAATGTGCTTATCAACTTATTCCATGGGCCCTGTGATGGAGAGAGAAAATGGATGACTCTTCAAAAATGTGTGGTCACATGACCAATTTTGTCTATGGTTGGCTCAACTTGTTGTCAAATGATAAATAAATCTTTTACCTTGTTCAACTTTTTAGTGATATATGTTTTGCACTGTTTGATCAAAAGTAAAGTGTCAAGTATATAATAAATAATGAGATATATACTGGTGCATTGTATGATCTGTACTGATGGGTAGTGTTGAAGGGAGGGCATGAATTAGCTGTTGGGCCCCTAATAACCCCCCATATCTCCCAAAAACAGTGATCCAACTTGTGGTGGGAACAAAACGCAGGACACTGAAGGAGAGCAGATAAGATAAAAAAGCAGTTTCAAAAACAGGCTTGGCAACAGGTAGGCAGTGAGTCAGGAGCAAGTAGGCAGACAAACAAAAACAGACAGAGATCATTAGAAGCAGGGAGGAACGGTAAACAAGGGCTGGACCCCCACTTCAGCCATGAGCACAATGCATTCAAGCATGTAGACAAGGATAAGACGACCTGCTGACGTCCAAACCAAGCACAAAAATGTGGAAGAAAGGTGATTCAAGTGACTGTCTATGCGGCATGGTTACGTGCCAGACGGGAACACTAGGGTTTACAGAGAAATGTCATAAAAAGAGAAGATATCACATGAGCGGCACTTCTCTGATCAAAAATGCCTTGTTGATATCAGAGGTCAGAGGAGAATGGCCAGAACGGTGCGAGCTGATGGAAAGGGAGTAACTCAAACAACTACTCGTTACAAATGAGGAATTCAGAAGAGCATCTCTGAACATTTTTTTTATATGCTCTGAACGAGTTGAACCATGAAGAAGATGGGCTGTAGCGGCAGAAGACAACACCGGGTGCCACTCCTTTAAACAAGGAACAAGGGAAAAACTGAACAATAGAAGACTGGAAAAATCCATGAACCCGTCACAGTGTGATAATTTGTTGCACCACATAACCACAACAACCGGGAAAATGTCTTTAAACAGGACTTAGACATTCAATTTCAGGCCCACAGATTAGTGCCATTTGCAATTAAGTAACATTTCTTGTATTAAACGTAACATAATAGATAAATAAACGCGCGCAAATCCTCATCGTCATCATCTAGTGCAGCTTTACAAATTGAGATGAGTACATTGTCTAAATGTAAAGGTGTATTGTAATGGGTGTCTAGTCAAGGCAATATGCAGCCCTCTATTTGGCAGATGAATGAGGTAGTCATACAAAACCTGTGAGGGGTCCTGTAGGATCCTGCCAGCTAACCTCAGCATCTGCTGCACACATGAGGTTCAATACATAGGCCCAAGCTCAGGTAGGACCTAAGGCCAAGTCATGTACCTAAGGCTTCCAACTTCCACAAACCAGTTGACACTACTTATAGCTGAAACTTTACTGGACCTCCTACAGTTGCCTGCTTTGGCTAGCTCATAATTGGTAAAAAGAGCAGTAATGAGACTATTAATAATTGTTAAAAGTGTTGACTTTGAAAACAGGAGTTAGTAAATGCTACTGAAAGTTCATTTCTTTTTAACAGCAATTGAGCAACATCCACCTGAAGATCATGTAATACAAAAAAAAGCTTCATGGCAGGTGCTAAATGCGCTGTTTTTAGATGCTTTGTTAATAAATTATTGACAATTTTCATTTAACTTGGATTTAATTTGTTTTACGATGATGCTGATGATGTGATACATCCCACATTTTAATACCTAGGCCTACTTGCTTCTGTAAATTAATCCCCATTTTGCAATTCAATGTATGCATGATCATGTTTTAAGAACCTGAAAACCTTTAGTTGATATTTTATGTTTTTTCCATGGTTGGAGGTCATGAGCATCATAACGGAACGACGCCTTCCCTTAGGCCACAGACACATGAATCATCCACGCAGGCGCAGCAAGTTCTGTCTGGAGAAAACGGCGACAAGTTGCCAGAAATTAGAGGTTAAACAGGAAGTGAATTCATGTTGGGTTCAAAATAAAGGCATTCGACGGCGTTTGAAAGAAGTAAATTCTTGTATCATGCTGCAATGTGATGTTTTAGTATATTTTTTTATTACAATCTCGTACACACGTATAATACTCTTTTCCTGCCGTGTTAAATTCACACGATTGGCTATGCTCTTCACGAAGGGTTTTAATTTGAGTAATTAACCGGAAGTGAAACTGTTTTTTATTTTTGCAATCGGCCACCGGTTGAGTGAGTGATTCAGAGAGAGTTTGAGGTGAGCACCAGGTACCCGGTGAGTAAATAAGCCCCGAAATGTGTGTGGTTGTAAACTTCACAAGGATTTCGCTTTATGAAAACGTTTTTTTTGTGGTTTGAACTACCGTTATCTCAAAAGTAATGAACCGCTCTTTAACGTTGACTCATTTTTCCCGTGAAGAGAGGCGGCATTGACAGCCAGTAAACGTTACTGCCACACATGCATTGAAAGTGTCCGCTACTGCCGGTGGACCACTTCGCTTTGTTGCCCAGCGTGTTAAGCAGGTAACAAAGGTGTGTGTAAACGTGCCCGGACTTACAGTTGTGTTGTGGTTTAAACGTCTTCACTGACTGGAGGGAAGTAAACGATCATGTCAGAGGAGTTCCTCATCCCTAGCGGTCACTCCTCCTGACAGCAGCCTCAGTGTGAAAAATGTGGTCATGAGCATATTGAGGAGTTGGCTGAGACGAGTCCTTGTGTTTTTTTTATCTTTTTAAATAACTGAATAACGCAGATGATTCATTAACTTATTTATTGCGTAGTGGTGCAACAGCAGCATGACATGTCTTGTTTCTCTAATTTCTGACCTGTCATTGGCAAGTGTAATATAAATATGAAATGTATGCAGTGACAATAGGACTGCAACCGTTTTCATTAAAAATAAAACAGTTTTCTTTATGATGCCTGAAGGTCAACAGTCCAACACCAAAAAATATTCAATTTACAATGATCTAAATCAGTGACAAATAGCAAATCCTCACATTTGAGAAGCAGCATTACTTATTATTTTTTACTTAATAACAATTTTGTCAATTAATTAAATTAAGTAATCGATGAATGGACTAATTGTTTCAACACTTATTTTATATAACCCGTGGATTCCTGACAAGAACCCCCAGGCTTCATCGCTTTGACCTCCATTTGAGTTTTTTTTGTTCTGTGCTTCTATTGTACCATAGCTTTGGAGACAAAAGTGGAGCGTGACACACTAAAGAGGAAGTATGCTATAAAACATAACAAATAGCTTTAACAACTTACAAAAGCTCACCCTGCGACCCTGTACACAGGATAAGCGGTTAACGATGGATGGATGGATGGATGGATGGATGGATGGATGGATGGATGGAACTTACAAAAGCCAGAAGAAGTTGCTGTTAAAGTGGCAAAATGTATAACATTTATATTGAGATCAAACAAAAATACATATAACTGATCTAATTCATGAAACTGTAACCAGCAAATATTTGGCGTTTGTTTTGGGGGGTTGGGGTTTGGCAAACATTGGCCCTAATGGAGTGGTTCCCAGACCGGGGGTGGGGCGATGTGCAGACCTTTTGACTTGGCAAATGTAGGTGAAATTATGAGTAATTGCTGCATTGAAACAAAACTGTAAGTGAGCCATCCATTGTGTTATTAGCTCCACCTGTGCTTTTTTTTCCTGCTGTGACAAGTCAAAAATGTCTGCTTTGAAAAAGGCTGGCTGTGTGAATCTGATTCTGGGATGCTCATAAAGGAAACATGTCAAGTCAAATCCACAATTTGAAGAAGCTTATGTTCCTCTGGAGTTCACTGTCAGTAAAGCAGTAGATACTTTGTGTATTTGTTGTTTTGAAATAACACTGGCATTTTGGGCCAAAGTCAACTTGCTTTTGCACAACAGAAATATTCACCATGGCTCCTTTTTTGTTACCAGATTCAATCACTTTATGCATGGTAGAGGATTTTTTTTCCCAATTTCCAAAAGGGGATGATACAGAAAAAGTTTGTGATCCACGCCCTAATCTATCATCAAAACTAGATTAATCAGTTGATTAATCGTTGGATACCTTCAGCACTAGTTGTAACTTATAACAAATTAAATCCCTTCTGTTAGGACCCATTTCAAACCTCCACCAAGACCACTCCGGGTCCCTGCACCCCAGGTTGGGAAACATGGTCCCTTGGTTGTTTCTGTCACATGGCTGACAGAGCTCAGGACATGCCCTCTGGCAGGATGGAGGAAGGATGTCTCATCTGCTGACTCACTAATATCAGCTCCATGCGCACTTCAGGTTATTTGAGATATTTTACTTTGACAAAGGACAAAAGTCTTTTCCTAGAGATTATTGATTCTAGGTAAATTAAACCACCACTTGATGACGTCTTTGTCTTACAAAACTCAAACAGGACTCACTCAATAGGCTAGAGGAATCCGAATTGTTTGTCTGGGTGAATGTGACCCTGTTCGATCTTCTGCACTCTCAAATTCCAGAGCGGTTCAGCTTCCTTTTGTCATATAATCCTGCGTGTCGCTTGAACACATCTGATAGATCCATCTCACTCTCAGCTTTTATTTGTTTTCCTTCGCCTCAGCGGAAACTGTCAAACAGATTTATTGTAAATTGATTTGTGACAAAAGTAGCCTGTGAGGTTTTTTTCTGGAGGGTAAAAACAAGAAAGGAACAAACAGTTGAGGTGAGCGTTCCCACATTCCTGTAGTGAATTGCTTGGTCATGCAGAAGACAAGGAAGGAGAAGAGGCGGATTTTTGTTATTTTTTTTATCATGGCCTTAAGGCTCTTGTTTATTTTACCTTCCCCTCTGCAGATAAACAAACCCAGCAATTTGTCCACAAACACATCAAGCCCAATCTGTCTTAAACTAAACTAAACACTGTTGTTTTAGGCCTATTTACTGTTGGACATTTTGGAGTCCCATCATTGTCTACAAATCAGTTTGCTTGCTTGGCTGTTGCTCTGCTTTAGTCAGCTAAGTTGCATTTAATTATCATTAATCACTTTGGCAGCACACCCTGGAGCATGCATAGTTTGGGCTACCGTCCTGTCACATTGAACCCCATTAAGCTGTCTGTCTTTTGCAGCCTCTTTGGTGCATCTGATTATACACTTAACTACATAAGGCATGGTCAGGCATCCTTGCCACCTCCTCCTTCACTGTTATCATACTTTCCCACGAGGGTAAAGGTTTTTTAAATTCTCATGCCATTTCTCAGACTTTACTAGCAGAGATTTTAAGGTTGTGTTGTCTGCCACACAAACATAATCACATTACGTTGTTTTCGAGGAAAAGGATAAATGGCTGATTTGTGTTTGACTGTAGTACGAGATTGTAGGCCTTTTGTTTTGATTCTGGGAGCTTGGGGGGGATGTTTTATTCCCGTCCCAGTCTCAAGAGGGTAAATACAGTTATTACAAAGTGCACCGGGTCAAAGCTTTCCAATTACCGTGTTTCTGTGGGAACAAGGGTTTAGCTTGTGGGCAGCTGGTGCAACCTGAGCAGCCCTGGAGGCAGGTTTTTGACAGGTGCCACACCCTAACACCACTGGAGCTGGACAGGACCACTCTCTGGTGATGAAAAACAAGGTCTCAGAAGAAGTTGAAAAACAAGTCACTAAATCTTCAGTTTTGTCCATTTTGCAGTGTAAAACATGTACAGTGTGTTCCTTTTTGTATAGTTTTCCCTTGGAAAAGATGTTCAAGCTTAAGCCTTTTAAAGAGTCCGATAAAGACGCAAAAATGTTTGCAGACGCTGTTCTGCTGAATTGCCTCCCAACACATCCACTCCATCTGTGGCTGACTTCTTAGAAAAGGCCAAACGGTCTGACCTGCTTTAAGTGTTTCTGTCTGTCGCTTATGAGAAGGCGATTGAGCTACCAGCACATACATTTGGACATTTGGAGTGCACACGTATTAAAGCCTTTATGGTAAATCCACTGAAATTGTCATTTTCTCTCTTTACAAAGACAAGTGTTGCAGTGTTAGAGTCCTGCCTGAAGAGAGGCTATAAAGTCTTCATGTTACGCGATTCGAGAACCACATACAACATTATTTATCAAATTGGGTCGGACTTGATGAATTTAGCGCGGGGATACACGTGACAATGTCCATTTTTTTAAAATAAGGTGTCTATACAGTATGGAAATAAGATTAATTAGATTATATTCACAGAAAGTACAAAGCATATTATTTGTGTACATTAAAAGTAAATAGACACATGTAATTTACTCTACTACTTTGGTATTCGGCAGATTTTCTCATGATATTCGGCTTCGGCCAAGAATTTTCATTTCGGTGCATCCCTATTGAATTCCTTTGTGCAGTGTAGCATGAAGTCTGTAGACATTAATATTCATCAAGAAGAATTATAACAACACAGTCTCAGTGCCAATTCAGTGTTTTTTTTACAATCTCTAAGTGATATGGGAAATTTGAGACTGCTCAAATCAATATCTTAATCTTTTCAGCTGCCCCACATGACTGACAAAGTTAGCGACTAGCTGGTGAACATAGTGGAGCATTTAGCAGCCCTCTGGAACTAAAATAAGAGTCAACATTGGAAACACATCTTCAAATTCATCCTGATGTTGCTCTGTGTTAGAAATATGTCAGTGCTATGTCGAGTTTGCTGTTTGGATCAGTTGGAAAATCAGTTAGGTTTCAAAAAATGCAGTGAAGATATATTGACTTATATTTCCTTGTACACAAACACATATTAAAAAGGTAAAGATTTTTGCTTCTGAAACCATACTATTAAATATGATCAGTTATTAAATTATTATAAATACTATTTACAAAAATCTCAGTTCCTCAAAAATAATTTAAAACAAAATCAGGTGTCAAAAATCCACAAAAACCTCTATTTTCAGGTCTCTAAAATACACAGATATTCATATATCACTGATAATCCACCTGATGTTGAGTCAGGATTTACATTTAAACACTAGTTAGTTTACTATAGTCATGAAAGTTATCATTTAAAGTCTTGCCTTTTTTTTGTTTATTTTTTAGGGGAGACACTTTTGGATCTAAGCCTCAAGCCTCAAACTTCAAAAGAAATAAAAATAAAGAATAAATCCATGTGAGGAACTTTAGATCCAGTGATGCTATGCATGATATGTTTGGTGAGCTCTTCGGTGACTTGCATGTTATATAGCTGTTCTAAATATTCTGTCTTTTCACATTAACTCCTTAATATAGCCTGATACTCTGAACTTTGTTTCACTTTTTCTAGTCTGTAGCAGATGATCCTCACCTTTAAGATATAAAAATGCTTGAGCGGTGATTGCTTTTTCTTTTCTGGAGTAGAGGACAGTGGGCAGGCATTATGTAAGATGTGGGGATTTAGTTGCCTCTTCAATCCCTCTTCACCCCAAAGACAGGTGCTGTCTCTGCTGGCCGAAGCCCCCTGACGGGACAAAGAGCGAGAAATAAAGATGGGCACACATCGCCTGAGTGCAGCTGTTGGGCCGTGTGAGACTACAAGTGTTCCAGTGACTGAGTGCACATAACTTAGCACAGCCACGCTGAAGTGCTGGACCCCGCCAAACCCTGAGTGAAGTTAGTGTGGCCACTGGGCTGTGAAGAGCTGTGCAGGGAGGTAGAGACGCTGAAAGAGGAGGTGGATGGGTGATTGCTAAACTGCTGAGCTATTTCAGGCTAAAACACACGGAGGCAACAGCTATCAACATACACCACCGCTAAATCTACACAAACAGGGCAGCTATCTGTCACTTTTAGGATTATGGCAGGTTTGTTTTAGACTTGAAGGGAGAGAAGAATAACAGGAAGCTGGAGGGAGAGTTTCCGAGTAGTGTTTATATATTTGCTTTATGTGAAAGCTAGAGAAACTGATGGCGGGATGTTTTTGTGAAAAAGTTCTTGTTAAACGTTATTTTTATCTTTTTTATTTCTTTCAGTAGAGAAAAGGCGTTTGGAAATGTACACAAGATTGTTTGGATGTAGTACAGACTGCTTTCTTAGCCCCAAATACCTTAAGACAGGCTGAACAAATGAATTTAAAATCTCACAAAGCAGCAAGAACGAGGACAGTGTTTCCAATCTGTTCGGGTGATGTGTGGTGAAATAAGCATGTCGTGTGTTGCTCATGGTTAAGAAAAAGTTGTCAACCGACCTTGCACGTATGAAGTCACACCTCTTTATATAGTTGACCACAGTGGATAATGCTATTATCAGCACACTGCTGGGATTGAGGAAAGCCCCAGACTTTGAAGTGGACTTCAATTTTAGCTGCTTGTGGCTTTAAATGTTTCTTTTCCCCCGCAAGACACGCATGTGACTGCACAGTGAGCACACATCCCTGGGGACAAACAATTATTATATCTCACACACACACACACACACTCAGGCTCCTCCTGAGATCGGGTGTTTCTTTAGTCCTAAGGCTCATATAAGCTGCTGTGGAATGCAGCGCTTGATTATTTGGCGAACGGGTAAGCAACTTGTTTAGATCACAGGACTGTTCTTTGTTCGCTGCAAAACACAATTAATCTGGAGGCTTTTCTGACTTTAGGTGGGATTAATTGTGTAATAGTGTTGATTCCTCCATGACATGACAAGTTTTGTTTTTCCATTGCCAAACACGCTGAGAACCTGTAGCATGCCAGGGTGTATTTGAAGGAAAATTTACCTTTTTTAAAAACATTTTTACAACCAATAAAGTCTACCAGCACAAGCAAATAATCCAGGTGAACTTCAACAAGAATTATTAACCTGGTTGCTGAAGATGCAGTGCGAACATTTCAGGATCCCTTATATCAAGAAGAGTCATAATTAAAGACGTATTTGGCGACATGTCATTACTTTCCCATTCATTTTGTGCACACACATTCACTAATGAATAAACATCCTGTGGAAATCTATAAACATGCCCAAAAACACGCAGTTAATGTTTTATTGCAAACTCGAACCAAAATATATACTAGGGCTGGGTGATGTGGCCAAAAATGTTGTCACGATTAAAAGAAAATTGATATCATTCAGATGGTTCATTGTGGTTTAAACTATTCTTTATGGTCGGAACATGACAAATACTTGCCAAACAGTGGATGACTTAACAAATCTGAGGTAGAACATCAAAAACAATGGGGGAAAAAATCTTTTTTCAACAAATATGCATGTGTTAAATTAACTAAAATCTTTTTTCTGTCCCTTTTTCTTCAACAAAATAAATATCTTAATCGATAAATTAAGTCCAAAGTGGTTTGTGATTCAGATGCATTACATAAAAAACTTTTTGTTTTATTGCAATAATTATCGTTATTGTTTCATTGCCCAGCCCTGAGATATACGCAACGCCTGCAGTAGTTGGCATTGCTTATTTCAGAATATCGATTACATTTCACCATGTTACAGATGCTCCGAAGCTTCCTGCCAAAGTTGCAAGTTTTTTTTAGAAAGTCAAGTTACTCAATGTTTTAAAGAAAACCGGTACATTACTCACACCCTTGTCATGCTGTCTGTATTATTTTAAATAAAAGATGTCATGTATTTGCGTACGTGCATGTGTGGTGAACCAGGCCTTTTTGGCACACCCTGTCATGTCCCACTGGACTCTTAATGTCAAAAGCCTTTTCTTTACCAGCACGTCACCTGTTGTCTGTGTGTGAACATGTCACGCCTGCTTGATTGAGAAAGAGATTGTAATAGACCTTTTTCAGAATAGGTGCAGTATTGCCACATGTGAATCACTGTATGTAATCCCCTTGATATTACAGGCATCTTTTGGCTCATTATTACAACCACTTAAATTCCAAAGCACTTTTTTCCTTTATGATATTTTAATGCTTGTGTTGTGGCTCTATGGATGGGCAACTACATTTGTCCAGGAGGAATATATCCATAACTATCACATGGAATGGCATGAGATTTCCCAGACAAATGTATCCTAATTACTTTGGACAACATAACTCTGCTTATTTTATTCAGTCCTAGTCTTAAGGACTGTACAAATTTATTTAAAGTGAGAGTAAAAAAAATCACTTTTGTTACAACCAGCAGACTTTTGCAGCCAGTGATAAGATGTTGCCAAGTAGACGTTGATTTGTTTCACATAACACGCCAAACAGGTTGGCCTAAATCTTACAGAACCACTGTTATGGTCTGTTAGACACAGGTTAAAATTCACCTTAAGCTTGAGTTCATGTGTGTGTTTATGTGTGTATGTGTGTGACTGACACAGATAGATGTGTGTGTCTGAGCAGGAGCCTCTGACTCAGTGTTGAATGGGTCCTGGAGAGTCACATGGCTACTTGTCAGCAGGCTAGAGGAGGAAACATAATCCTGAGGAGGAAGGCTGCTGCTATCAGTTTGTGCCTGTTGGTCTGAGAGAGCACTCTGCTCAACGGGAGGCTTGACCGCACATGATTGGCCGAGGCTCACGCTCCACGTCTCTAACTCTCGTTCCTCTTGTCTCCCAATCTCTCTCTTCTCCCTCTGTTTGTTTTTCTCCTGCACTCTGACCAGTCCCGGGTGTCTCTTCACAGCCGAGTTCAGAATTACACTACAATGTCTGCGGTGGCTTCTCTGCTGTAAGCACACAAAGGTATGTACGAGCGCGGAGCTCTTCGTATTTCTTGACCAGTTGTCATGTTTTCAAGTTGTCTTATTTGTAAAGACGTTGCTTTCTACTCCTTGTTGAATGTCTGTTTAATTCATTGTCTGTTTAATTCATTGTATACAGTTCAGTATATGGGTTAGTCCTCAATTAGGTGACCAGAGCCTCAATTAGGTGACAGGTCGAGTCTATTCAAAGTATTAAGAACGGTCTTCCTGTTAGTGTCAGACTTTCTAAATATCCAGTTGACAGGGGAAAGTTGAGCTGACTCAGGCTTGAGCCACGTTGATCTGCAACTATAACAACTTCAAACAAATCCTGCTGAGTTCCACAGGTTACACAGCAGAAAAAAATTCCTCTGGTGAGCTTTTTTCAGCCCACTTGAGTCTGAGGCAGAGACATTCTTTTATGCTCTTATAAATCCTAAATTAGAGCCTTTAAAGGACATGTTTTGGGAAGAGACAGCTCTCTAAATGCTGTGGTCAAACCAGAATNTTCCAAAAAAAAAAAAAAAAAACATTTTCTCAACCATTCTCATTTCTTGCATCAGATCTTGCGTGTGTCTTAAACAGGCGATAATAATGCTGATTCCGTTAACTTTATGTCACGGCATGCTATTGTGTTAGATAAAACACTAAGGCCACGACTTCTCTTCACGTCACTTGGAGCTTTCATAATCAGGCTTTCAGGGAAAAAACGTATTGTTTCTTTTGAAATGAATCTCAATCACCGTCTTGTTGTTTTGTAAACCCAGTTCTCTAATGAAACCATAAACCACTTCTTTCCTCCCTGTCATTGTCCTGCTTTTATAAGTACAGCCCTTTGGATTGGTTGAGGTTTAGACATTGTGATCAAGCTTCTATTTCTGGAGAGGCATTTTTATTGGCAGTTTGTGTATTTTATTGAACTGTTCTTTAATTATGCCCCTTTTTGATAGAGTTATAGATGAGCCGGCAGTCTGCGGTCGACACTCACGTGCCAAGCTGCGGATTGAAACCAGAGTGTCCTGGCAGATCACTGGGTTAAGACGCATGTGGGCTTGTGTCGTGAGTTCACGTCTGGCTTGTAACCTCTGACTGTCTCACTCCTTTCCCTTAAAGTCATTAAGAGAAGGCATAGCAAAGACATTTTAACCTTTTGTCTGTGTTTAACCCCAAAGTTCATATGAGATCACAGTGAAAGATGGTGAGGAATGAAATTGACATTTATTGAAATACAAATATTTATTTAGGGTGAAAAACTCTTTGACAGTTGCTTCTCATACATTTTTGAGATGGTCGTGGGCATTTTGTGCTGATTCATCTCCTATCTATGCTCCTAATATAGAGCACTCCTCTGAATATTTGAGTGTCCCGTACTTCTCTAACTTATTGTTCCTTTTTTTTTTTTTTTTTTTTAAATAAGCCCTGCAGTGCATCTAAAAAATACCCCAGCTGAGAATGCCAGGCCTGATGTCTGACTTTTCTTCCTCACTTTTTATGGCTCTTTTCCCCAAATGGTGTCTAATATGCCTTTTCATATTCCGAATAAAAGAGGAAATGCTCTTTTCAGGAGAAAATATTTCAGAGGTGAGCAGGGCATATTTATAAATACTGGAAAATTAAAAAATCTTTATAAGGTATGTTTGAGATGAGTCACCTCCAAACCATAAGGACATACAAATGCCAAACTCACGGCATTGAGTTATCACCTTCCTCTAAAGATATGACGCAAATGTCAGTATTTTGGTGATGATCCAGATGCATTTAAAGCTAACTCTGCTTTGATGCCCTGATGCAACATCAAAGGAAATGTTATTTCCTCAAAACCATTGCAACGATACCTCAGAAACTGTGAAAAGCAGGTTACTCCCTATCAGCTGTCAAGTTGGCAAAATAAACAATGTGATTAATTTTGACCTATACGAAGGAGCTTTATCTTAGCTTATCATACGGCTTATATGCTAGATTCACGTGTAATTTATATGGAAAGTACGCTATAGTTCATTTTTACATTCTTTAGATGATTTTCTCCGGCCAGAGGTAACACCTTCACATATGGGATCTTGATTGTATTCACTGCTTTTAGTGTCTTCTCACTCTGTTGGAGGGACAGATGGAGATGACACAGACAGCTTGTTATGCTATGACAAGTTGAGTTAACCTGTAATGTCAAAGGGTAGACATTAAGACATTTAATATTAATGCAGATTAGCTTTAGAATAAAGATTTGGTCCAAGCACCAATATGGTTAACTCTTTCTAAGGTCTGACATTATGGACACTAAAAATGAATCCCAGAGCCTTAGTTTCTGTTTTCTTTAAGTGTATAGCTCCTCCTGAGATGCTCCTGTCTGTAGCAGTTGTCTTGTTCCTCTTTTCATAAAATGTTCTTCCAAAAAGGATAGTTTTCCTGAGTCATGCGAGGCTGTGACAAAGTCTTGCATGGAAAAGATTTCAAGTGCAAAAATATTCCATGCTCTCCGTCGTCTTTTTTTTTAGGAACAGTTTGCAACGTATTGAGCTTCTGGATGACTCTGGGAAGACATGATGAACTTCCTCAAGTAGAAAAAAAGAGCATCTTTTCCCCTCTTCCTCTTTCACTGTCAGCATTGGTCCATTTCAATTATTGCATAACGGGACAACCAGTTCCTTTTTAATCAGTCCTCTGATTGTATCTGATTGAAGACAAAAAACATTTAGATACTTGACGACCATGTTTTTGTTATGTTTTTTTAATCAGCTTGCTCACCACGACAGCTGCAGTTGGTATTCTTGTTTTTTTCTTCTGGTCTTATTGTTATTGGTATTATTACAGACATGACCTGAGGTAGATAAGCTGGTTCCCATGCCTTTTGCTCAGATCCCTGTAACTTTATCCCTGTGTAGCCGGCCCTGCCTCTTCCACAGTGGTGGGTTCTAGGTTTACTGAGAAAGTAATCTTCAAACACAGCCAGGCTGACTGAATAGGACTCCTTTATTGCCATTACTGCACAGATTGCAACACTTCAAACACGTTAAACTTGCTATATAGGACAGCTGCCTAATATGTAATTAACATTTGATGCAGTGATTGCCAAAGTGGTAAAGCAAACAATGTCAAAATATTTTGTCGTCTGCTCAGTTTGAGGTGTCTTTGGCGGCAGGTGGTGTCTTTGTTCAATCCACATTTAAATGCAGGTTCAAGCTGTTCCGCTCCTAAATACATTGCATTTAATCTCGTCAAAGATTGTGCTTTAATGAAACATAAAACTGTACCTCACTCGCCAACAACAAGGTCACTGATATGATTGTGCTCAGGCATCATGGAGGCTTATCGTTTCCTTGATAGCTGCTGTCAAAGAGCCAGAACATGATTTCTGGAAACTAAGATTTGTCTCGAACATTTAACAACTGGTAAATCGTCTTGTTGTTTGATTCAATTAATCAAATATGTCATGTTTAGCAATAAATCTCATGTGTCATTTGGACGAATGGACCAATTTATATACTCAGCAGCAGGACCAGGGCTGCAAGTGACTTTGTTCTTGACTGATCCATGTTTTGTACCGTCCACGAAATTCTGATGTCTGGTTTGGCTGACCAACAGTCCGAAACCCCCCAATTTTTTATAATCATAGACAATAAAAAACCCAACATATTCACATTTGAGAAGCCAGAACCTATTAATTTTTTGGCAGTTTTGATAAAAGAAATGACTGAAACAATCAATCATTTATGGAAATGGTTGCTGATTAATTTTTAACAAGATCCATATTTCTACATAAATGACATTTCTCTTAGACCGCATGTTTCTTCTATACTTAATTGTCCTCTTGTAGTACATCATCGTTAACATTTTATACATCTGTCTTATATCGGCAAAGCTCCTTTGGTTGTTTGTGAATTCCTGTGGTTGTATGTTGCACGGAGACTCCAGAGTGACAGAGGTGGAGGTTAGCTGAGGCACGTGCCGCCGCTTATCAAAGGGTCCCCTGCACAGCAGCACTGTGCAATCTGGCCCTTATCTGACTATAATGGTAATGAACTTGAATGGCGGTGAGGAAATCAAGAATCATAGAAACGAAAAAAAGATGTAGGGTCATTGTTTGTAAAAGCATGTTGGTTTGTACTTCTCACATTATACCTCAAGTATAATGTTACGTGTCTGTGTTAGCACAACAAGGATCAAGCTGATTTACTTAATACGTCCTCATACTTCAATGACAGAATAGGTTGATTGCCAATGACTCCCAAAATGACACACATGACCGCTGGAAAGTACCAGCTACAGGCGTACTGTGCGTAACGTAAGTCACATGACGTTAAACACGTGGTTAACGTCAAACGGTCGCAGCTTGGTTAGGTTGGGTTAGGTTTAGGAACAAATCAGGGTTTGAGTTAAAAGACATACATTATTTAACTTTAAGTTAATGTTGACTTGGTTTCACACGGGACTCAAACCCTTCTCCTGGGTGAAAGTCCTGTGTTTCTTTGACCCATTCATCCACCTCCTCATGGATTTTCTTGCTCTTTATGCTACCTCACCTGACTTCTTTCTTTATTGCTGTCATAATTCATGAACCCACTAGAATTTGCGGCCTAAACGTAAATATAGAAGCTGCAGTTGACATATACAGCATTTTTTTTCTGGTTGAGGACGTGCTGAATTTATTTATCATTATACAACACAAGATTGTACAATGAAATGAAAGTTTGTAGTCCCTTCATACTACACACATAACAGAACATAGAACATAATTCAATGTATATTAGATTAAGGTAACATAATATATTTTATATAAAATATATACACTATTCACTTTAGGCATTTGTGTTTGGGTGGGTCTGGGACCTCACAGTTACTTAAGGGGCTTAAGTGTTGTCCTTAGTTAGACCACAGTATGCATGTTGCTTTAGATTTTGTTGGCTTTGCACTTAATGAAGTCAAAGTTCTGACTCTTTACTTTATTTTTAGGGTATTTACCATAGACTGTATGTCCACATCACATAAACTGTGAAGGGATCGTTGCCCGTTTTAGCCATGCTAGTGGCAAAGCTCAAGGGATGCAGCTTTACTTTGTGTGTGGTGCTAATCAACTAATTTTAGCATGCTAACATGGTGAACATGATAAAAAAATATATACCTGCTTAGCATTAGCATGTTAGCAGTTGGATTGTGAGTATGTTAGCATTTAGTTCAAAGCACTGCAGCCTCACAAAGCTGCTGGCATGGCTGAGAAGTTGTCTTGTTGCAATTTTAGGAGACAAAGTTATTTGGAAACATAACATATTAATCATTTGGAAATAGGTCAGACTGACTTAGACAGTCATTAACTAAAATTGAAGGACAAAATATTAAAAGGGTTTCAAGTCCTGAACTGCTCACCCAATATGGATGACTTCAACTTCATATTCATTGTTTCATTTTAGATCTAATGTGCTGGAGTAAAGCCAAAAACAATAAAAAACACACCACTGACATTATACTTTCTGACTGCACTTCATGTTGAGGTTTACTGGCCCACAGCTACAGTATTTCAGAGCCTTGTTTGCCTCATGTTGTAAATCTCCAGCTTTGTGTCGACTAACCCCTGGATCTGTTTCTGTCTCCAGGTTATGCTGCCCAAAAGCTGTCTGAGTCCCAGTGAGAAAGAGAAGGGCTAAAGCCGCACCGATCCAAACCAGCTTTCCAGAGCCTCTCAAGCAGCAACTCCACCACGGAGCCATGAGCAACCCCGGCGCTCCAAACCAGATTACAGATGCCGTGGCATCGGTTATTCACAGTGTAAGTACACACGACCGCATACAGAAAAGCCTCAGTCTCCCCTCTCAGGTCGAGCTCCAGCGTCGTCGGCCACATGATGAAACACGCAAGGCAGAGTTGGTGACCCTGGTGACCAACCAGGTAGAATGTTATTCAGGAGGAGACGACTCTCATAATTTGCAGTTTATGGTATTTCGTATTTGAGACTGTAGCTGTTCTGCTCCGGACAAGCCGCTACTTCAGTTCATACTCTCTGTGTGCTTGATTTATGCTGCATCAGCACTCTCAGTAGTCTCTGGCATCAGAGTGTGTATTTTGGACTGTGGCGATCCCTCCAGAGCTATGTGTGTACAAATCTAGTCACATCCTACAGCCTGGAAACATACAGTACTTATGACTGCAAAAATAAAAATGTTCAGAATAGTTCAAAAACACTTCAGATCTGCACAGAGAGCTACTCCTGCTGAATTTCCCTTTTCATTAGGGTGCTGAAGAATGTCAACGGCTCCACAGTTGAAACCGTTTCCTTCCTCTTTTCTTGAAGTCGATGGGTTGCCAGTGCTGGAAACACAAAAATAATATTGGAAAAACTTAATTACATGCCTGCTGGTGAGATTGATGCGATAAACATGCTACCCGTGGGGCAGCTGGTCAGCAGCCAAAGAAAACTGCATTCCTCAACTCAAGAGGTTCACTTCAGATGATTAAGATGCTGCGGCAGCAGAAAATATCACAGGCTTACAGGAAAAATCCAGCCCATGATTAGTCTCATATTGTTAGATATCAAGAGTTTGTGATGGTTCCGGGAATCATGTTCGATTGTTGAATTATAGGGATTGCATCTTACTACCCGTCTTTCTCAACCTTTCGCATGCTCTTTTATTTGAGTTTCCCAGAATGGCTCTTTACAGCCCACATTGATGAGAGTTCACTGTGTTGCAAGTTTAATGTGTAGGTGAGTGGAAGATGTGATGATTTTAGGGCAGTGGGAACAAAAAAAGAATAGATCTTCCTCTTGGTAACAAGTCATGGAGGCCACTTCTGACAGACTTCTGGTGAGGTTTACCTTTTTATTGTACTATTGAGACATAATTTCTGACTTAAAGACCACACTTGTTCAAACAGTACTTTAGACATGCTCATGCTCAAGTTCAGTTGGCAGCCTGAGACCTGCTTTCTTTTTCACACCAGTGAAGGAAATGCTTGCTTTCCCTTGGCTTTGCATTTTTGTGTCAGCTGCTTCCTTTTCCAGTGTTGCACAACTTTGTGACCATGCTGACTGCGCCTGCATCTACCTGCATGCACTCTGGAAAAGACTAGGGCCCAGAGTATTTAGGAGGTGGAAGTTAACTACTGATCCATGAAACATGCGCAGAGACAGAGAGGCTGTGGATTTAACTGCTTCTCATATTTTCTTTAACAATTTTAATTATTTTTTTAATTTATTAGATTTACATCTTATTAAAGCAGTGAGGAATCAATTACATATTTAGTAGTCCAATTCGAGCAAATAGTACAAGAGGGAACATCTCAACCACGACAACAAAACTCCTTCACTCTTCACCTACCTACACACCTTGTCGGAGAAAAATCAACATGATTATAGCTGTGATAGTGTGATGTCATGACACACCTTTTTCACGCAGGGCTGTTTGCCAAATGATTCATCTTTATCGTCAAATAATATGCGTCTTGGTCGTGGACCAAGCAGTCAAGGCACAAATAAACACAGGTCTGAGGTGGGAAGGTTTATTAACCCAAAAAAGAATAAATAAAAACAAGCAACTGAAGGCGGCTAAATTAACAGTGATACGTAAGGGCTCTGCCTACTCTTAATTTAAAAGAGATTATAACTACTGAAAAATAAGACTAACAAAACAGGAAGTTGACTCAGCTAACAGACTTAACAGAATGAGACATGAGGGCAACATATATAAACTCAGCAGCCAGGTAACTAAAAGGCAAAAATAAACTAATCAGTATGACTTAATTAAACCAACTAAACTAGCAACATGACCAACAATGTGAACTAAATGTGCGTGCTCCATTCAGAAAACAGTGCATTGTCAAATGGGTTATAAAACAAATTCTGAAACATATAAACTGATTGTGTTTTATGTTATTTAGGTGACTGGCTATGCACCACACGCACACACATATTGTTCACTTGTGATCACAAAATAAAAACTGCTAAGATTATTAAATTGTTTTGTTATGACAAAGCAGAACCCTCAAACTCCCAGGCCTCTGATAGAGGACCCGATCTTGAGGATGACACATACCATCCCACCAGGGCGGAGAGGGGGATTTTTAAAAAATATATATTTATCAATATAAGTAACAAATATTCGACCATAGATGGTCTGTCAATTCTTAGAACCACCTTTTCAGGCACATGTACAGAACGTACACAAACATCATATCTAACATAAACATCATTAAAGTTCATATCGTCCCATTATTTGGTTTCTGAACATTTTATTAAATTGAATAAAAGAATTCCATGGTTGACTCCACACATTAAAATACACATCGTACGTAAGTGCACACTCAGCTTTGATATGACATTTCCACCTAAGATCATCAGCTGATCTTAACACAGATAACTTGTGCACATTTTCATGAAATCAACATAAAACAAACATAACTCATTTTGAGTTTATTAACAGTGTGTTGGTATGTTCCCTTAAATCCACCATATTTAAAATTCATGTTCTTTTCTGTAGTGTGTGTGTGTGTGTGTGTGTGTGTAATGCATTATCATTAGTATTATATGTGTTGCCCCCCACCTCAACATAGTAACTAAAATATGTTTAAAAGTATGACAGTTCCTCATAATCCATTATGTACTTTGCCGCTTGAACACTTTTGTCTTTTTGATATAGCTATGTTTGAGGTTTTGCAGAAAAGTCTATTGTCCATAATTACACCAAAATGTTTTTATTTTGGATACCATGTATTTGTATTGTACAAATATTGGGCCTAATGCAAGAACATTTTCATATTCTTATCTTAACTCTCACCTGATGAATACCTTCTGTGCTTGATTGGGCGTGCGAATAGTACTGGTAGAATAGCAGAATATTATGAGAATAGTAAATTGGCCCAAGTCAAGCCCCAATAATACCATTTAAGGCTACAGTAAAAAGAAGAACTTTATGAGTTTGGAGATTGCAATCCTTCTTCTGTAGATCCATAAAGGAAAATCTTATCATTTTTAACAGCAATCGAAGTGGAACTAAGGGAACAGGGCTGGATCTGTGTTTCTGTCTGTGGAGTTTCACATGTGCAGAGGCTCAGCCCATTGTAACAACCACCATTCACCTGTCTCTGCCAATATCAGCAGGCTCTTTTTCAAGGGCCTGACACGCTAAGGCATCCAAAAGATTACACTGCAAGCTGACCTTATTATAGTCAGTGACAAATGAACCTTCAATTAGTCAGTAGCAATTTGCAGTTTGAGATGTTCATATTGAGATTTTACAATGTCATTCCATTTAGTTGACTGACGTGATTGTTAGGCTACATGAATACATTTTGAATTATATTATGATTCAAATTGCAGAGTCAAACAAGATAATATAACGTTATTATGAAATGTAATTTATATAGGATTTTCAAACTCCTACGGCAGATCTGAACCACAAGCCGATAAAGAACAAATCGCACGAGTTGTTCTTGCATGAGGCCCATTTTATTACAGCAGCCAATACAATTTTTATCATGTTTACCAGACCCATCCCCTTGCAGAATATGATGCACAGAGGCCCTTTTTAACGTTGGACATCTTGAACTGGATTTTCTTGGCAAAGGGGTTGATCGCCATCCTTAACGACATTCTGCTCAGAAGCTGCATGTCTTTATTGCCATTTATAGCAAGAAAGACAGTCAACTGCCATAAAATACTGCAGTTGTGGACTAGAATATGACTTGGCTAGAATAAGCAGGTAGTCTGGTGATAGGGAAGCTCACTAAAGAGAAAAAAAATGTTTGCTGAATGGCAGTGCTTCCCAGTTATTGGTTGTTCTCTTGGCTCCGACTCAACCAAGTTAATCATTATCTCCCTAACAATGTGTGTTTGTGTGATCAAGGAGAGTTCAGATAAATCTGTTAGGATTTTTAAGAGCTAACGCTGTGAAACTGAGTAATGTCTTCTCCCTACCCTGAAGATCTGCCCAGGTCAAGTGACGAGGAATAACTGAAATTGGAAAGAGGTTGCCTTTTTGAACGTGGCCGTCGGCTTTTACTTTTGACATTGGAAAAACAAATATAGCTATCTTGCTGTATTATAGGCCGCTACAGCAACACACCTGTGGGTAATTTGATGGACTATCTGTATTCATTTAAGGTGAGTTTGTTTAGTTCGACCGTAGAGGACTCACCGTAGGACGTGGCTCCAAGGCATGGTTTGCTCTCTGTTTCTGATATTTGGGCTTGCTGTTATCATTCCCAGTCGGTCATTTCACGTTATCCTATAGTGCAAATAGAGCTTTTCTAAGCATATATATAGCCTACTTTGGTTCTTCAGATACATTTAACCTCTACGTGAACTCCACAGCTGGTTAATGTTCAGTCTTGTTCTTGTGCTTTTGAGATGTTTGTTATTAATTAGTACCTGAGGTTAATCTTAATGTGTCACTAGTTACAGATAGTCACCCACATAATGCCATCCAGGGCGTTTTTAGCAGTGCAAACAACTGCCGCATCCTGCACAACTGTCAAGACCATTAGTTTCCATTTGGTTTAGGTCCCCTTATATGAATAGTTTCACACATTATTTATAGACAGGAGTCCTTAAGTCTCCACTGTCAACCTCTCGGTGAAACCTCCCTTGATGACTTTTGTCATCTGTGTTTGTCCTAGGGATGTCAAACTATTACTTTATTATTCAACATTTTGGGAAATGTGCTTTTTTGTTTTCATGTTGAACGTTAAATGTGAAGATCTGTGCCATTAGCAGGTTAAATATGAAGCTATAACCAGTGCCCGTCTTAGCTTAGCATAGAGTTTACACAACATTTTTGCCGCATATTATACAAGATAGTGTTTTTTAGTGATGTCTGTAGCCAGATTTTATTACCTTTAGTGCGGGCAGAGCCAGGCTAGCAGTTTCCCCACTTCCACGTTAAGCTAAGCTAGTTGGCCGCTGGCTGGGGCTATCGATCTTATCGTTGACTACCAGCAGGAATACGAAAAGGCGTATTTCCTTGGACAGTCCAACAAAATAGTTTCGATTGACATTTTTGGGACCTGAAAGTGTAAAATGATACATTCTATGAAAATATAATTGTGATTCTCCTTTGTCTCACAGTCTTCTTGCAACCCCTTTGGGCAGATCTTGACCCCTAGGTTGGGAACAATAGTCATGTCATGGTATACACCATGACATGCAGCCAGACATTGCTGTCATCATGTCTTCATCCATATATTGCAAGTGTGAACTTTGACATAATAGTGCAACAGTATCAGGGACACTTGGTGAGACAGTCGCTGTCTGGAAGTGAGACCTCAGATAGAAGTGTCAGTGTGGTTCACACACCACCACCTCCTATCGTGTGTTTATCACTTTTCTAACCTTACTTCCTGTGACGTGCATCTGGCAGCCTCTGCAGAATTCCCCTCAGCAGATTCAGAGTTCTCATATAGACACATTCAACTTAGATAAAACTGTCAGGCGAATGATCTGTCCATGTTTGGCTACTGAAACCCTGTCTGTAAAACATGAAATGAAAAAGCTCATGGCTGATGAAAGCCCTGTTCCCAATACAAATATAATCAAATGGTATCACCAGACAGGAAGCAAAAACAAAGAATCAGAAACATATTTTCCAGACTCATACTGATTGAAGGATCGCTTGATAAAATTCACAGTAAATGACATATACATTTGTATTTAATCATACAAGTCGTGCAAACATGCCTTTTTAATGTATGATGTAAGAGGAAGGTTGTAAAAATCGATGCTTGCATAATAGAAAAAAATCACAGTAGGCTGTGGACAAAACTTGGTAACAAATCAAATGATAATCGCAGAATAATCAGACACTGAGTGCATATTGTGCACTTGAATCTCCTCGCAGACTTATGTAAAGACATGTGGGAATGCAGTGACTCTTCAGCCACACTGTAGGACATGATCACTGCAGCATCCGCGGCCTTTCTCCCCCCTTTCCCCTCCAAGTGCTGACTGTGTGGGATTTGAGCCTACTTCATAACACAGATAATCTCCTCTGCAGCCTCCACACACTGTCCAGTGTCCATCTCGTTATACAACGCAGCCACAGCACATGCACACGACTTTTTAAAACTTCTGAACTGTAGTTCTTTACAAGATTAACTCATTTATTTGCTAATATTTTATTCTCACTACATTTAAGCTCAAAGGCAAGAACATGACATTATTTTTTTTTTGTTTTTTCTGCAGACTATTTTGAACTGTTGCCTAGTTTAAGTCATTCATGTTAAAAACATTTTACCAATTTGATCCAAACTGAAATCTCTCACAACTATAGGAGGGGTTCTCAAACCTTTTCTGTCACACCCCCCTTTAGAGGCCAAAAAACTTCAAATCCCCCCCAACTGCAGCAAAAGGGGATTTTATTTTCGTCATTAACAGCACAGACTATTGAAATAAAACCACCTTGCTTCCATTAGAGCTCTTTTTGTTTATGCTACCACATTAATCACATTCATGCAATTTCAGTGTCTGCTTAACATCCAACATCAATCCATCCACTTTTTTTAGGTAGGCTTTTTTATGTAGCTAAATACATTTTTTGCTGCCCCCGTCCACAGCAGAGCATTGCTCTATTTCCCTGCCAGAATCCTTTCTGCTTCTCCAAACTGGAGGCGCACTGACCGCCGTCCACTGTAGGTAATACACCGACTATTAGTTTATGATATTACGATTAGTACATCATACAACCTCACTTCAGAATACCCAAACTATCCCTCTAACTCTTATTTGGCACCAATTTCAATACATTTTTTTGTAATACTTTTTTGTAATATCCAGCATAATCTTTTATCCTAGTAATATTTCTCCTGCCTAGCATATATTATAGGTCATAGGGTTTAAAATTTCAAATGCACAGTAGTTACACAGTAGTTAGTTGCACAGTAAATTGTTGCTTTCTTGTGAGTAATGCAATGGATTTGCTTCCTGGCTTCACTAGTATTGGGATCTTTGTGATTGCTAATACAAACACTGATGCATTTCAGCTTAAAGATTGAAATTGAACTAACTAAAGATGTTGGAATCGGTCATGAAAAAGATCTATACTCAACTGTTTACATTTGGTTAATGAATTGCTGTAATTTAGCTATCTAGTGTTCTTCTTCAGCGGTCAAATGATCAACTACAAAGGTTTTTGCAGTCATTAGTGGTTTTACCTTCCTGGCAAAAATGTAACATTTTAATCACATTTCATTCCAGCCTGTTACAATATTAGCCATTAAAAGTGCATCCTTTGAAAAGTTTAAGATGCTTAGATCCTTATATTGCCCTTCAAGATGCATTAACTAAGAGCACTCTGGTCAATATTTAGGCTTCCTGTGGCAAAGTTCAAATGTGGAGATGAATGTCAACGTGAGGTTTTGTTCCTGGCTGTTCAAACACGGCTTGTCCTTTCAGGCAGCATTTGTCCTCAAAGCGAGAGTCTTGTTTATTCTGCCCTGGCACAATAGGCAGACTGGTGAAGGTGGCAGGTTGGACGACAGGTCTCTGATTAGGGCGATCACGAGGCTTTGATAAGAATGGGGAGAGGGATATCTCCTGCTTGCACTTCTTAATAGAGGCGTTGAGGGTCGGAGCTCCGGTGTTTCATAGTGGGAGGGCACCATAGAAGTGACACTTTTTGCCACACTGCGATTAAGCCCACGTTACCATGAGCGAGGTAAGTCACTGCAACTCCTTACAGAAGTCAAAAATGTTGCTCTTACTCAAAGTTTTCCTCGTTGTCTGGTCAGTTTTGTTTTTACTCGGCTCCCTTCGGCTTGTTTTTGCACATGGTTTTGGTTGTGGAGATTTCTCTCACCTCTTTGAGAATCCCTCACACATCTCTCCCACCTCTGGGGATTCACTGTGAAACCATGATATGAATGAGAACTCTGTAAAAACAAACTCCCGGATAGTGTAGCAGCAAACATCTGGATGGGATATGTGTGCTCAAGGCTTTTGGATCGGACATCTAATTAAATATTGAAGTGTTTTCGTGGGGTGATACCGATTTAGAAAGGTTCACGTTTTAATTTTAACACGTTTTAATGAAACTGTTTTCATGCTCCTTCAATATATTATCTTTGACTCAATGTGGACTTTCTCCCTCATTTATTCTCCATTGAAAGAAATGCTACCTGTGTCAGTGTTAATGCCACTTTAAAGTGATGAATTGTCTTTGGCAGTTTGCTCTGGAGGTCACGGAGTTGAACGAATAACATGTTCACTCCCTTTTTTTACAGTCATTTGTTGATCTGTCAGGAAAAAAAAACTATATGAGGAATTGAACCATGCGTCAATATTGAATGTGTGACCTATGTCTGCTTGTACACGCATGTCTCAGCTAGTCCACAGTTTGTTGCAGGGCTTTATGCTTCTGTCACCTGTGTGTGGCATGTAAAAACAGGTCGGAGTAAAACTCACAGTTATGTGAGTCATGGGAATCAGTTTTTCCGAGTACGATAACTTTGGGATGAGCGGAGTTTTCTTCGTTCTGTATGTGATGTGTTGTTTTAACTTGGGCTGCAACTAATAATTATTTTTCAAAACTATTAATCTAATGCACATTTTTTGATTTTTCTGAAGATTAAAGATTATCGCTTAATATAGAAATTAATTTATCAAAAATAAATATCAAAAACTTCTTTCACTAATAATTCAATATTTTATTCAGTCATCACCTTGAAAAAGAGACACATAATGAGAACAATGGCATATCTTAAAATGGGTCTTATTTCTACTTTTTCATTACTGTGTTATGACTTTAATAATAATAATAGACCCTATTTGTCAGATGCCTGATCAGAAAAATACTGGACCTCAAATTCAAAAGGACTGCTGTGATGCAGATTAATTTAAACACTGTGTGTCAACCTGAATCAGTATTTTTACTGAAGCACTTGACTTAAAAGGTAAAATGGTCATGACATGGATTTATTTCATCATCACTGGAGTAATATGCAGTAAAATAATCAGTGGCTAAAGCATATTTGTGTCAGAGTGGGGCAAAGAAAACAACAGCCACACAATGTCAACAGACTGAAAACAGTTTTCTCATACGTGGCGGTAAAATAAACCTAAAATACAAAACAATTGAAAGTACCAAGAGTACTCGTTCTGCATCAAAATTGCCCATGTGACTGATGTAGCTGGCTGAGGTGGAGCTAGTTTGAACTGTATTATCTACAGTTAGGTAGTTCAGTGGTTCTCAACCTTGGGATCAGGGCCCCTCCAAAAGTTCACATGATAAATCATGTTTGGTTGGTTCTGAGATTATTAGTGAGGTAACAAAGAACATTCGAATAAACACATTTCCACTTTTTGGAGGGGATTTTCATAGATTGTAGGAATTATTTAATTTGTGAAATATTGGATAATTCGACCTCTCTGGGCCACAAATGGTTATTTCAATGAAACCATCTGTGAAATTGAGAGAGGAAATGTCTCACAGATATTTGAAACACAAGGGGACACAAACCAAAATGGGTTTGGATTTTACAAACTTATTAAATGTGTCTTTTTTTTCTCTTAACATTAAAAAACTAAATGGTAATTATAGCTGTCAGGTGAATGTAGGGGAGTAAAAAACTACACTATTGCCGTCTAAAGTGTATTACAAGAATAAAGTACCCTAAAATAAAAATACCCACACATGGATTTGAGGTATATGTACTTTACTTAAGTACAGTGCTGGAGTAAATATACTTATTTTCTGCAACTGTAATTTTGAATATTATAGTACATTTGTGTACTCTTAGCAGTCTGCTGTGCATAAACTGAATGAAGTGTGTGACACAAAACTAAGCAGGAGCTGCAGGAGGGAGAAGAGTAATTGTATATCATCACGTGCGTTCTGTTACTCCCTGCAGCACTGGAGAAAACTTAATATGTGATTGGCATGTTGGGTGTCCTGAGAACCATTTGTGGGAGCATCAGATGACTTGTGGCCCCTGAGTTTTGCCTCAGGATGTGCGCAGTAGTCATGGCAACATTGACTCTGCCTTGAAGTGGCTACAGCGCAATTCTGTTTGCCAGAGTACATCCACTTGCTGTGTCGCTCCAGCCAATCCTTATCACAACATCCCACCGGCGGAGCGGGGCGCAGCAGGGTGCAGCATCCTGCTGCAAGAAAACAGATCTCTTATCACCCACATGATCCCTGTCATACCACAGTGTGGAAAAAGAGTAACTGATCAATGCACATGGCTGTTGTTTCCTATTTTAGTTGCAGAGCCAGAACTCCCTCTAGTGTTGGTTTAACTGAAAGTGTCCCAAATCCATAGTACATACTAAGATTAAGCAGGTTTTGAGTATGAAGTATGGTCACACATATGTTTTTAGTATTTGTCTAAATTTACTCATATCATGTATATATTTCCCTAATGTCTTATTTATTTATTTATTTATCTATAAATATAAAAAACTCTATCTCGGATTCAAAATTCAGATGTATTGACAGATTTTTCTTTCATTGTTCATCTGTTGTTTGTGCTGCAGCCAGAGGTCCCTGCTGCCTCATCACTACACGGGACTCCGCAGCCTGAAGAGGAGGATGATGTGGACCTGAACAAAGCCTTGGGCGTCCAGCGCTTCCAGCAGATCCTCAGCCCGGCTGCTGTAATACCCGATGAACAGCACCACAACTACCATGAGGAGGACATTGAATGTAAGCACACAGTGGTTTCCCTGTTGATCACTGCATCTTGACATTTAGCAAGCTGGAGAGTTTCTCTTTTGGCATATGTAAATAAACTTTTTACTTTAACATGGAAGTCACTCATGTTTGTGTATTTATGTGTGTATTTTCTCTCCAGACCACCGTCACTCCTCTCACCACATCCACCGACCTTTGTCCAAACTGCCCCCCGAGGGACGCAGGAAGAAGAGCAGCAAGAAAAGGAAAAAGGACAAAGATCACAAAAGCAGCCATGTTCCCAGCAGTGGCCCCATAGAGGAGGGGGAGGATGAAGAGGAGGAGGAGGAGGAGGTGACTGAGACAACTTCTGCTCCATCTGAGCCAGAGAGAGTCAGAGATGTGGAGGTAATCATACGCCTTTATAAGTGAATTTATGAGTGAGTGGAAAAGTACTGATAGGAACTGACTTCTGCGCTGAAACTTTTGTGTTGAATTTATATGCATGTTTTGATCTTTTGACACTGTGTTTGGGAGTGAGAATACTCTACTAATGATATATCAGACAGTATTTCTTCTATGCTTATATTGTTTATATATTTTTTAAGTTTATACAAAAACTAGAAGTGCAAGTAACAAGTTTCATTATTGATGAATCTGCCAATTATTGTCTCGATTAATCTTTTTGCCTGTAAAACTTCTGATAATAGTGAAAAAATTCTTCATATTGCTTTTTTTCTCTGAGTCCTCAGTTTTTCTGTTATATCCAGTTTACTGTAATGTTTAAAAAAAAAAAAGAAAAAAATTTGGGAAGCTAAAAATAATAATAATACTATTATTATATTATTCAACCTGCTGGACTTCCTTAGCCACGTCCGCGCCTAGCCTCAAGCGATTAAGACAAACATTTATGGGGAAGAAAGCAATGTATTTAAAGAATAGCACAATAAATGTACTGTTCTTAATCACTACTCGATCGTCGTTCTCATCACGAGGATGTGGGTGAATGAGCGTTCAGGAATGTGCTGCCGTACAAATGGCCATAGACACCCAACCTGCTCACTCACTCTTGGGGCATTACCATATTTTCCTCTATGAATATTTCAGTATGGTCTTAATCATTCATCAGTGGGTTTCATGTCTGGATGTTATTGTGATACTTCACAAAACAAGACCAGTGTCAGAACTCTAGTAGGAAACCAGACTGGAAACACAGCAGGTACAGTTGATGTGATTTCTCCTCAAAACTGAGTTAACAGGCAAAATCAAGCAGATGAGTGGAGCAAAAGGAGTTCTGGGCTTGAATCCAGAAGTGAGGCGGAGCAAGTATTGCCAGAGGGGCGAAGCTGGAGTTTGAGCTGGTTTAGTCCGGTGAGAGCTATGGCGAGTGGCTGGCAGACCCGACAGAGTGAAACAGCGGTCCAGCGGTGATTCCTGTAGACAGGGAAGGAGGAAGCAGGCAGGCAGACAGTCAAAAAAACGACGAGCAAAACACTGGTAGCTAGTAGGTTTAGGGCTGGAACACATACGAAGTAGACTGAACGATCTGGCAAGGACTTGCTGTGCGGTCTCTCCGCTTGTAGGAAACTTGATGGGTGTCTGGGTCAGGTGTGTGATTGGAAATTGCAGAAGGTAACACCCGTACTCCAGAGAAAGAAGAAAAGAGCACAGTTAGACAAAACAAAAATGCACCAAGCACACCACATTCACCCAAAAATAAAAAACAAACACACTCGCTCCCAAACCAGCCATCATGGACTAGGTGGGGTCTATCTGGGGTCATGACAACCAGATTTAACCTGATTAAAATGTAACTAAATGCCTGCATTAGTAGGACATGATGTAAATAGGTTGCTTTAATTTAACTCTTTCTCTTTGGCTTCAGATTTCAGTGTTTTTTATTTTTTGTGGTCACTTTTTATTTGTAGCAGTTTAAATATATTTTATAAATGAAAAGAAGAAATCCAACATCAACCAAGAGTTTGAACCAGATGTGGCACACAGTGCAGTGAATTTCTTATACATATGCTTTGATTACTTTACGCTTTAATTCTTTAATGAAATGTATGGGATTGATTGTTGTTATGTTGTATGCTTTGGCAATATTGTTTCACAGTCATGCCAATAAAGCTAATTGAATTAAATTGAATTGAATTTCTTATGTTGTCCAAAGGTTTTAGATCCAGATAGTGAAGGCGATCCATTTCTTCAAATATCTGGATTCCTCAAAGAAAACATTAACTTTCCCATCACACATATTCTTCACTGTGTCCATCCATTGCTTATGACTGTGAAGCCTTTAATCAGATAAAATGTCCTGTAGATAACGGACTAATGTGCATGTGGCTCTTGCACCTTGTTTCTCCACTGTTTTTATCTGAAGCTGTTTGATTTAAGCCTTCATTGTCTGTTTTTACAGTAAGCCGTGCTCTCACGCTCTGTATTCCCTCCACAGTTCTTTGTTTCGGATGAAGACCACGCAGCCAAAAGTGGAAGAGAAAGCGTTTCCTCAGCCCGTGAGCTGGTTATCGTACCAAAGTCTGGGGAGGGGGCGGATACTGAAGATGACTCTTCCTCAGAGTGAGTCCAGTCTGGTTCCTGGAAAAGGGACATGAGAGACTTTTATAATCACCCTTTACCTGCTGTGATGATTGCACAATGTGTGTTTTTGCCGTCTTTGTGAAGTGTTCTCACAGACGCTGTTATTGGCTGAAACTGCTCAGGCACATGTTTGATTGGCCAGTGAGCTACACACTGTACGTTTCCATGTCTCAGGCATCCAGTGGGCCTGCTGGGCATGATGGACCTGAGTTATCCTCTCCTCAGAGACCCATATATCACCTGTCACTATAGACGACACAACTCACCTCAGCAGCCCCAGGCTCCCCCTATGACATTTACTTCTTCACTTCATGAAGGTCTAATCTGGACAGGGATAAAGCTGCGTATACACCTTTTGCTTGTTTTCGATCGGAGGGCAACCCAGTTTTTATTAAAAAATCCTATATAAGGGAAAATAATTGAGTTTTTCAGTCTTGAAATGCTGTGGACAACTGACATTTAAAGGACGGTGAGTTTATTACGTTCTCTGTTCTCATTAATGTTCTCGCTATGAACTTAATAGTTTTTTGTGTATTTAAGTGCATTTTTGAAGTTTTTCATAGAAGCGTATTATATTAGGAGCAGCATTAGAGGGGTTAAAAGATAATAATCAACCAATAAGTGCAACCAAAGTGGAAAAAAATTAAGGAGAGAAGCAGAGTAGAAATGTTTAGGGTTCACTGGCAAAACATTGAAAAATCTTAAATCTGTGTGTTTCTAGCTTCACATGTTAAACCTTTCTTTAAAAAAATGTTAAATCAAGAAATTAAAAATAATCAGAGAACAATCATTCTCTCTGTCTCTTGTCAATTTCTGAGCTACAACTTTGTCTTGTTTTTCTGCCTTTATCTAGTAAACCGGCCTCATCTGACGCTTCCAGCCCCGCTCCGCAGTCAGTGCCACCTGAACACATACCACTCGCTCGAGTGTCCTCCGCCAGCCGCAGCTACGACCTGCAAGAGCGCCGGCGCACAGGCAACATGACGGGGGCCGAGCAGGCCAAATACGAACGCATTCCTACTGACGAGAGCGAGGCTCAGACGCTGGCCTCCGCTGACCTGGACGGCATCAAGAGTGAGTATAGATTAACTCTCACTCTAGAAAAAGCAAACAGTTAAGTAGCATTGTATATCTGTGTGTATTTGCTTTCCATTGTTTCTGAGTGAAGATATTTTCCCCCTTTTTTCTCAGAGTATAATAACTTGTTTAGATAAACAATGGATCAAATGCGTACTTCTGTGTGTAAGGATTCGTTTGTAGTGATGAGGCCACAGAAAATAATAACCCGACTCTGCCACTCGCCTCAGCTTTAGCAGCTCTCCGTCATTGTTTTGCTTTTACAGTCAGCTGACTTTATCGTTTTGGCTCACTCCCAACTTTCACCTCAGCTTCGCCCACTGTACGCTACGTGGTCAGCGCCAATTGGTAGTTAGTGACCAGCTTGTCAACATAGTGGAGCATTTAGCTGGTGAGCCAGATATTTTCCTATTTCCTCTTTAGTTGGTGGAGACCAAAACAGACCTAAAAGAAGAGTGAATATTAGACTTATTCATCAGGTGGACGCAAACACTGATAATAATGTTGGGCCGTATTTGTAAACAGATGTTTAATTGCCAACATATTCACCATATCAACTTTGTATAGTGGTAATATGTGTTTGTGTGTGTGTGTGTGTGTGTATTTAATAAATACATCATCCAGTTTATCCATCTGAAAATAAACAGTTTGCGACCATCTTATGGATCCCATTGATTTAAGCCGTCTACTGTAAGTGGATCAATCTGTAACCATGTACAAGTACAAACTTTTTCTACTGCAGCAGAAAACATTTTCTAGGTATCTGTCATTTCTTGTTATTTCTTCCAGAGATTTTCCCAAGCCTCGACATTGTCAAAGTTTTTCCAGCATAATTATTACAAATATAATTACCTCTGAATTTTTGTGTGAATAGACATCATGTTGATGCTTAGATTCCTCCAGGAACATCAGAGGGCGGGTGGGGGTGTGGCCATCTCAACTCGCTCGCATTCGGCTCCCCGCTGCTCTGTGACGCCCCTGTCCCAGTGTGGGGTTGCGTTCGGGGCCGGGGAGATTTACGTCTGGGAGCCGACCCCTCAGCAGAGAGCAGCAGCTTATCAGAGAGTGTAGCAGACATGCCCACATTATTAAATTAGCCTTTCCCACTGTCAGCTGAGGCCCCTGGACTGAGGCCCGAGCCAACAGGGTGGCTAATTGTGAATCCCGGACCTCAGTTCACAACCTTTAGTCATTAGTGGAATGAAACTAGGGGAAAAGTTAAGTGGACTCGAAGGCAAAGTAAAGAGGATGTGGATGGAGCTATGGGCTTAATGGTGTCCAGTTATGTGGTCATTATGGGGCTTAGTGACGTGGAGTCGAGCCTCCCAACAGGTTCATCACCAGTTACTCTCTGTGTCTTCTTTTATCTGCTTCCCGCCATCGTAAATCATCCTGGGAAAGTGTCTCTGTCCCTGGCTGCTGCTCAACAATAGGAATTATTAGATCACTGTCCCTCCCCTTTTGTCCGACCTGAGCTCACTGTCCAAAACTGTCCACCTCTGCTTACTGATGCATTCTGATCGTTTCAGCTCTCCCGCCGGGGTCAGGCGCTGGTCAAGAAATGGCAACTTTTTCTCATTTGTCAAAACTTGCGCAAGTCGTGCGGTGCAGCTCGAGCGGTGAGCGGGTCACGTAGTCAGCCGGTCGTGGCAGCACTAACCCTGACGACACAACGCCCACCACAAATCCTCTTCTTCCTTCAAGAGCTGCATGCAAGTCAGGCCTCATTTTATTCCAGGGTCTGCCCCAAACTTCACTCAGACTTTATGGAGCGACTTGGCATCAGACCCTCAATAAAAATTGAAGACATTGTACAAGTAAAGCTAGAGTGAACAGGACCTAAAAATTACATTGACTGCCTGGTTTTTAGATGAGAAATATTGATGAAGAACCTTAAAAGCCTCACCGTTTGTTTCATAGGACATACGAGCTCTGTTAAAGGTAAGGATTGTTATTCTTGAATAGTCTCTCAGTTACTTCTAAGGTTTTCTATTATCCGATTGAAAGATTGTAAATTTTAATGTAATTGGATGTGGCTTCGGGAAGAGTCATTCAGAAGCGTGTCATAGTTTTAAGCATTAGAGAAATTTAGCTTTAGCATTTTACTATTATGCGCTCTGAGTTTTAGCCAGTTGGTACGATGATCTCTGACCTCAATTCCTACTCGCAGAGTGGTGTTGTATCTGTGCCATCAGGCATCTCTCTCCACGTCCTTTTCAGTGTCTGTAGTGCTGCCAATCTGAGTAACTCTACTCCCTGCTGAGGGACCACAGAAACAAAAGCAAAGTGGCCTGGCCCTCTGTGACTTGGTGAGCTGAGATTTGAACTTGGGGTGCAAGGTCAGTGTGTGCATGCTGAGGGCTGCAGAAGCACAAAAGAAGACTGGGTTGGAATTTAATTTCCAGTTATATTAGTTGGATATCGTTTCGTTTATTGAGCTTGATTGGCTGTATGTTGTTGGTTATAATTAACCTGAAGTAATTTCCAGTTTGTCTCTTCTCTATACTTTATTCTTTTAACACATCTCACCCTTCTGCTCCTCCAGGTCATCGTTTCGAAGATGTTCCCGGCGTACGCAGGCACCTGGTCAGAAAGAGCACCAAGGGACAAGTGGTGCACACTGGCAAGGACCACAAAGAGCCGACCACTCGCAGCCGTAAGCAGGACCGAACCCCACATGAGGTGAGACGTCACAGGACTCGCTCGTCATCCGTCCTCTGTAACATTAAAGCACGACATGCATCCAGTAATTCCATGCCAAATTTGATGACGTTTGTCCCCAAGTGTTTTGAAGCCTCATCAGTACCAGAATTTATTTTTTGGAAATTGTGTACATTTGTCATTTATGGTTTCTGGTAGATTCACAATAGACATATAAATAAGACTTTTTAAGGTAGAACTTTTTAGTTTTGGTAAAATTAAAGTCATAATCCATGATCCTGAAGTAAATAAGAGTCAACTCATCATCAAAATTCAAAACCAGGGAGACAACTAATGAATATTTACTGTACGTTACCAGTTTGAGAAATAATAAAGATACCATTGTTGATAAAAGTCACAGTACTTTCAAATAATGTTTTGGGTAAATGATGAAATCAGGTTACAAATGCTCCTTTCCAGCCTCCAGGACAACAAGCAAACATTCTCAGGATTTTAAGAAATTTGTCCTTGAGGAATAAAATGTATGAAAACTAGGGCTCCAACTGACGATTGTTCGAATCATGAATTAACCCTTTAGCCTATCAAATGTCAGAAATCCACAATTTCCTAGAGCCTAGTTGATGCTTCTTTTATTCCACAGACATTCGAAAACTTCCAAAATATTCAATTTACAATCATATAAAACCGAGAAAAGTTCATAAACATTTTTGTCCATTGAATTATGTGTTAATCAAACTATTACTGATAATTTCAGAAATATTAAAAACCCAGAATCAGAGCCTGCCATCACTTTAAAGATGACTGACATATCTTGTAATGTATAGACTAATGAGTGCAAAGAAATTCCGCTCCAACTTTTAATCTTTATTTTCTACTTTTCCTAATTGCCCCAAAATTGACCATTAATCGTTGCAAATCCTGGGAAACGTTTTTCCCAGGATTTCTTTCCTCTCTCAAATTTAGCACAGCCCTGTCTCCTTTTGTGGATGGATGGCACAGGGAGGGAAGGAGACAATTAAAAATGAATGAACAAGTTCTTTCCTTTCACACACGGAAAGGAAAAAACCGGGGGGAGAGGAGTTTAGGTAACCAGACACCTGGCGCTCCTGAGAGAGAGTGAACTATGTTTTATTAACACACACACACATTCTCATACGCAACTCAGAGCTCAGGTAAACAACAGGTGCCTATCAGGTGTGCGTGTGTGTAATGAGGAAGAGTTACCTGTGGGTATGTGTGTAAGAGTGAGGGTCCCGTCCTTTGTGCCGCGGTCGGTGGTATCAGTGTTTGAGTCTTCTCCTGCACCGTCTCGCTCCTCCAGCCGTTACCGGTGGTTGTGTACCGCTCTGCCTCGCGGCCACGCGGCATCCTGCTGGACACGGACTCCGGTCAAATGGCTCGGTACCAGAAGGTGAGGCTGGGCGACCGGCCAGAGTCAGGTTTGACCTGTGTGAGCGTGATTTCACAGGCATGCAGCAGGTGTATTGTTGGCACAGGATGATAAATAAAGGGAGTGTTACCCAGCCTGTTTTTCGGTCTTCACAGAGGATTGTGATTGACCAGCATGGTGTTCAATTATTAATCTGTTAACAGATATTTGATGCTGAGAGATGCACAGCGGATTATGGACTTTATAGTAATATGTTGTAAAGATGTCATTGGCTGTTTTTGTATTTTTTTACACAGCTTTTTGAGTTGAACAACTAACATAGGGTAATAACATGGACAAGAGTTCTCTTCTGTGTGAGTGAATTTACAGTAAATAACTTGGTATCCCGGAAAGCATGGAGTCTGTTTTCTGTTGCTGAATTGCAAAATGCTCTGCAGTCTTTCAGGGTAACAACTGGCTAAATACAAAGGGCACATGCTGATCGTGCACATCGTTTTGTGTAGAAATGATGGATGTGCTCTACCAAATCTCACCTGCGCCTGCATGTTTACCTGTGCGACGTTGTTTCCAGGTGTTTGTGGAGCTGAATGAGCTGACCATGGACAAGAACCAGGAGATGCAGTGGAAGGAGACGGCTCGGTGGATCAAGTTTGAGGAGGACGTGGAGGAGGAGACGGACCGCTGGGGGAAACCTCACGTGGCCTCGCTGTCTTTCCGTAGCTTGCTGGAGCTCCGAAAGACCATCTCACACGGTAAGAAACATAAACCGATTTAATAGTGGGCTTGTCATTTTTAAGGCTAAAAGTCAGTGGTGCAGTTCATAGAGCTCAGTATGTGTTTGTCCACAGGTGCAGTGCTGCTGGACCTGGACCAGAAGACCCTGCCTGGCATCGCTCACCAGGTGGTGGAGCAGATGATAATTTCTGACCAGATCAAAGCTGAGGACCGAGCCAATGTCCTGAGGGCCTTGCTGCTGAAACACAGGTGACTTTCAGCAACAGTCTGCAACAAACGAGCATTTAAGAGGATATTAAGAAACCTACTGAGAGAATCTGAGCTACCTTGATAGATACAAGAATCTGCAAAGCCCCCCTTTAAGTTTATGAGGCAAAGTTATACCATGTTATTACTACTACCTTCTAGTATAATTATGATCAGCTATGAAAGTGTCTTTTCCTTCACTGCTGCTGCACGTTTCCTGCTACTTAGGTGGCTTCATGCCTGGTCACTGCCTTTCTTCCTCCTGCTCACCCTCTCTCTGCCTCTCCCTGCCTCCCCTAGTCACCCGAGCGATGAGAAGGAGCACAGTAGCCCTTTCCCCAGGAACATCTCCGCAGCCAGCCTGGGCAGCCTGATAACGCATCACCACAGTGCCAACCACACCCACCAGCCAGAACCATCGGTGACCGACCCGCTCATGGGCTCCATCCACACCACGGTGGACGTAGACGCGCACATCGACATGGAGAAGAACGATGTACAGGTAAGTCAAGTGCTGAAGTGTTTGCCAGAAAAGTCCCAGTGGCAAGTGCTGGTCATTATCCTGATTTTTGCTTCTTGTATTGATTCCATTTGCAGCAGAAGGAGCTGACCGTGGTGTCCGGTATGCATCGGTCTAAATCCAAACACGAGCTCAAGCTGCTGGAGAAGATCCCTGAAAATGCTGAGGCCACTGTTGTCCTTGTGGGTAAGTTATCTCCTACTAAAGCCTTGAAAACCACACACACTTGACCTAAAATACGGTATGAAATTATCATAATCTTAATAATAACTCACTTTATGTGTAGGGCTGTCTGTATGTTGACTGTTTTGTCCCGCTGTCTTCCAGGCTGTGTGGACTTCCTGGAGCAGCCCACCATGGCGTTTGTGCGGTTACAGGAGGCGGTGGAGCTGGAGTCCGTGCTCGAGGTCCCCGTGCCAGTCAGGTTTCTCTTCGTTCTGCTGGGACCCCCCACCACCAGCATGGACTATCACCAAATAGGACGCTCCATCTCCACACTCATGTCTGACAAGGTGAGCGAGGTGTAGACGTCATTATTTGATCAAAAAACCCAAATCACATATCACACTTACGATATTTCACTTACATTAAATTAAATAATCAAGCAAACGCACCCTATTGTTGAGAATAAGCAGTTATTTTTCCCGTCTATGTCATTATGGAGACATATAAAATTTTTCCGTAATGTAACTAGATTAAAATTCATCATTCTACAGCTGTAATTTTATGCATACATTCCTAAAACCAGCACATTATTATTATTATTATTATTATTATTATTATTATTATTATTATTATTATTATTATTATGACTCAGTCTAATTGTTACATATGTTATATATTGCTTATGTTTCTTCCATATAATTCCGTATGTTTTCCCATTAAACATGAAAGAGAGTTACTCGTATTGTCTTACAGCTTTAACAATTTCTTTCCTTTTTTACTTTCACTTTCTGGTCTCCTGGAACTCTCAAATGTCATTTGATCAGAAAAGAAATAAAATGAATGGATGCCACATAAACTGGCAAGCAGAGCTACAAACAAGAGAACTGGGTACAGTTAAGAGGAGAAATATAGAGGAGCTCCATTGTTTATTTTATTAAGCGCTTTTCTGCTTTCCATCTGCTCTCTCTCCCCCCTTTACTGTCTCTCTTCGGCTGATCAAAAAAAGGAAAAGAGCCCCAAAAATAATAATAATAAAAAAGGAATGTTTGTATCTTTAATCCAGCAATTCCACGAGGCAGCCTACCTGGCAGATGACAGGCAAGACTTGCTGAACGCCATCAACAGCTTCCTGGACTGCAGCATCGTGCTGCCGCCTTCAGAGATGGGAGGCGATGAGCTGCTGCGCTCTGTCGCTCGCTTTCAGAGGGAGATGCTGCGCAAGAGAGAGGAGCAGGGGATCAAACTGTTGACATGTGAGCCTAAGAGCTTTGAAGAAAAAGGTGAACATCTCAAATATCTGTAGCCTTTCAGTTGCTGTTATGACTTCCTGTTATTGTGATTAATAACCCGCTCCCTCCCTTCACACAGAGGCCCTCCTCACACCCTTGAAAAAGTCAGACGACCCTTTAGAGCGCACCGGACGCCCCTTTGGTGGGCTGATTCGAGACGTCCGGCGTCGTTACCCAAAGTACCTCAGTGACTTCAAGGATGCCCTGAACAGTCAGTGCATGGCTGCCGTCATCTTTATCTACTTTGCTGCTCTCTCTCCAGCCATAACATTCGGAGGCCTACTGGGTGAGTTGCACATGGGAAAGCAAGAGTCCAGTAACAACGTTTGACACATGAGACGAGAATCTATTGATGAATCTTTAAACCTTGTTGGTTGATTTGTTGTATCTGCCTGTTGCTAGGTGAGAAGACGGACGGTCTTATTGGTGTTTCTGAGCTGATTGTGTCGACATCAGTGCAGGGTGTGATCTTCTGCTTGCTCGGAGCACAGCCGCTACTCGTTGTGGGATTCTCTGGACCCATTCTGGTATTTGAAGAAGCCTTTTACAGTGTAAGTTAAAAAGTAAACCAGCTCACTAATAACTGACGAGTGTCTCTGGACAATGACTACTGTTTAAAATTCTAGTTTATCAATACTTTAGAGGTTCTAATTTTACCAATGAAATAAAAATCATGTTCAAGTGTTTTATAAATGTCTTACACTATTTGTCCCATTTCCACCAGAAACAACAGGGCTAGTTTAAACACTCATCAATACCCTTGACTACTCCCATCTGAGCTTCACCACATAAATATGGCCATCATAACTTTTTTTCTTTATAAACATAAATATTCAGGCTTAAATAAGCAGCAATCACAGTAAAATTAAATTACCATTTATGTTGTTATGACTAAATGTAATAATTCAACATAACGCTTATTTGTTTTTTCGCAGAACTAGGTGATTAGTTTTTAAATGCAGATGTGTTCATCACAGTTAGACCCGACTAGATTATGATTCGAACGTTGCTAAAGAAGAAAAAAACTACAGAAATCTCTCTAAAATGATCGAAACTGTTTAAACTTTAACACAAGACCAGCATGGCACCCTCTAAAAAATGTTTCTAAAACCTAAGCATTGTTTGAAAACAATATCCTAAAACTGGGTTTTCTGATAAACCATTCACTAAAACTTGTATTTCTCAGGCTCTGTGGGTAGAAACATGAAAGAAGAAACTATTTGAGAGTTTAAACCTCCGACTTTAATTGGAATTCATTGCTTTTGCCATAATGCTCATTAACATTTTAAGCCAATAAACAACAAACATAATACATTAGTACACATTTAACAGTGATTTGTTTTCAAGCGTCAGTATAAAACACTAAGAGGCACAAAGCGTTGGTAAATGTGCTTGTTGTTACCAGCCAGTCATCTGTCTTTGGAAATGTTTGATATGTATTTTACTGTTTTTATTCCCATTTATTATTATCATCCTACTTACGTACAGAAAGCTCCTCCTCCAATGTCTCTTTCCCACTAAGCCTTGGCTAACGTTAGTGTCAATTCATAATCTGGGTCTGGATCGTCTAATTCAATGTTGTTTTCCTCCTCAACATCAGTATCTCTCCCCTCGCTCAAGTTATCAGCCACTGTCACTGTCTGAAGCTTGAGAAACTTTTTTGTGGTCCATACGGAGGCTAAGACCGCTGAAAACTACAAATCTTGAGATCTTTAACACAAAATCGTCATCGGAGAAGCAAGGAAACCTGGTCTTAAAGGGGTATACACGCAAATGTTGCATCCGATGTGAAAATGTCTCAATGGTTTCTTGGCTCTGTGTCCTCACAGTTCTGCAAAGCAAACGACATGGAGTACCTGACGGGCCGCGTCTGGATCGGGTTTTGGCTCATCATCATCGTGATCGTCACAGTGGCCTTCGAGGGAAGCTTCTTGGTCCGCTTCGTCTCCCGATTCACCCAGGAGATCTTCTCATTCCTCATCTCCCTAATCTTCATCTGCGAGACCTTCGTCAAGCTCATCAGGGTACGCCCGAGACCTGAAATAACAAGTCCTGCTTACAAAAAAGTTTTTGTTGGCCTGCTGGGGGTTCACGTTGCAGACACTAAACTGAACAGACTAATGCTTGGACCGTATTCAAACCCCAGTTGAAATGAGTGCGAGTGTACATGAAATCTTTTCTGATTGATTGGCCTTGAAAGTTAAATGGATTAAGCGTTTAACTTTTCTCCAGGCTTATTTTGAAAAGTTTGCTATTTTTATGAGTTTTATGGCACAGACTTGAAAGGCGTTTGAATTCAGGATAATCTGATTTTCCAGAAAGTGTGGTTGTGCCACTTAAAAGAGTGCTAAATGATAATCCCTCTTAGGAAGGTGGGTGTACGTGTGTGCATACATACAGATGGGAGACAAATTAAAGGAAAAACCAACATGAAGTGTCTCAGTATGGAGTCAGATCTCCACCAGCCTCCAGTACAGCTTCAATGCTCCATGCCAATAACATATTTCCTCATTTAAATATACAACCTTTATTTAATCAGGTCATCTTAGTGAGATTAAGGTCTCTTTTGCAAGAGAGACCTGGGTATAGCAGAGATAACAAAAGGACATAGAGCATCAGAGACAGTCAATAGACATCACTAAATAGATTTTATGTTTATTCAGGGTTTCATTTAATTTCTGCATGTATGTGTGTGAAATATTGTGCATTAATTTGAACCCTCTGTGTCATCGGGCAGATTTTCAAGGAGCACCCACTAAAAAGTTGCTCCTTCGACAACAGCACTGCCTCAACGGAAAATAACACGCTCGTGCTGAGCAACAGCACCCAGCCTGCGACGGTGACGGTCCAAGGCCAGCCCAACACCGCGCTGCTCTCTCTGGTTCTAATGGCCGGAACATTTTTTATTGCTTTCTACCTGCGCAAGTTCAAGAACAGTGCGTTCTTCCCTGGAAGGGTGAGGAGCTTTAAAAAAAATCAGTCCTGCAGCATCAAGCCCCTAAATGTTAACCCGCATACTGATTTAAGAATCCATCATCATGTATCGTAGATCAGTAAATTGTTGCATCCAAAGCTCTTAAGTGTGAAAGTACAGTGAAATATGAGGACAAACTCAGTTGAGCCATTACACCTATAGTATAGCTATACTGAGCTTTCAATGTGATGTTAGGCAGATTTTGTTACAGAGACCCAAGCTAGATGTTTCCTTCTGTTTCCGGTCTTTGTGCTAAGCTAAGCTAAATAGCTGCTGTAAGATAGAGCAGTATCATGTTAAACTGTTAAACTGTTCCTTTAAAGACTGGGAATTGGAAACATTAGATGTGGTGAGACGGACTGAGATTTTTGGCCACTAAATGGACACTTGTGTATTATTTTCAAGACCAAGAATGAGCTTTCAGTCTAGAAATGCTCTAATTTGTTTTCGTAAAATAAGAAAATGACAGTATCCATGTCTAGCCAGAATATAATCTGTAATACAAACTACACTACTTATCATTCTTGGTTTAAATAGAAGTTGCTAGTTCTTCTCAAACTTTCACGTCTTGTGGGGTTCAGTTTCGCAGGATCATAGGAGATTTTGGCGTACCGATTGCCATCCTCATCATGGTCCTGGTGGATTACAGTATAAAGGACACATACACCCAGGTGAGTCTCAAATACTAAAACTTATCTTACTTTCCATCATATGTAAATGTGATTTTCTGTTGTGGATCTATTCTGTACACAGGACATGCAGACATTACATGTATGTTGCCTTTATTGGTTAATGCTCTTTTTGAATTAATTCGTTTGAATTAATGCCAGATATTCATAAAACAGACGATCATGATGATTCTTCCTCTTTGGTGCCATGCTCATTCCTGTCTTTGTCCTCTTTCCAGAAACTGAGTGTTCCTAATGGTTTCTCTGTGACAAATCCTGACAAACGTGGCTGGATAATCAGTCCACTGGGTACGAAGGGTGACTTCCCCATCTGGATGATGTTTGGCTGCTGTTTTCCCGCTCTGCTGGTTTTCATCCTCATCTTCATGGAGACTCAGATCACCACGTGAGTCGCAACAAGCAGGAACACCCTCAGAATTTCTCCACATTATAAAATAGTTGTCCCATTTCATGACATTTGAAGAATCAAATGTCTGTTTTGATTGAAGCTAAAATATCATTCGCAATATGTAACAAATCGATACTGAACAACCAGAAACTGATAACAGGATCTTAAAGTAAATAATGTTGCTATTTCCAAATAATTTGAAAATAGTAGTTAAAGTACACTTTGTTTATACAACACCTCTCATACATAAACAGGCAGTAAAAGCACATTTAATTAAAGTCACAGTTTCTGAACTAAATAACATTGTTATTGTGAAGAAAACAATGGTCGGCATCATATCCACAGCACCTCTGTATGATGTTGAAGCATGAATAAAAAATAATCAGATTATTGGCATTGCAAAAATATGTATAAATATTTGCTTCAATATTGCTCACAACTGCAGTAGTGATAAGACCGATTAAATGGTCTGCCTGTGAATCGGTCAAGCATTAAATATATATATTGTTATACTGCAGAGAATAACGCAGTTGAATGACGTCACTTCTGATAAACTGAACCCCACTGTCCCTTAAACACCAGTCACGTTCTCAAAACCCAATGTATTTTTCTATTTTCTATTTAAATCTTAAACAAAATGTTTCTGGCTAAGATAACATATTTAAATTTTATTCTGCATTGAAAAATATAATGTATTCATTTTCTTTGTTTTGAAATCAGCATTTTATATCGGCCATCGGCCCTGCTCTCTAAATCGGTCGGCCACTAGACTGCAGTCTTTATATTTCTAAATTGCATTGTATACAATATTAATGTAGAAGTAGACTGTTGAAGTAGGGAAAGCCCCAAGCGGCCATTCATTCAGACATTTGTTTACTCTGTTTTCCTGTGATTTTTTTTTAAAATCTTCTTTTGCAAAGTTGTTATGAAGAGATTCAGGGGAATCCATTCACACATTTCCCGACAGCTATTTCAAAGGTTCAGAAATAGACCTCAGGAAATGTGTAACATTAAATAAATTCTCCTGAATGAGGAATTTCCTCTGCCTGGGAATGATGGGAAAATGAAAAGTCCATTAATTGATGGGTGTGGACCAATCACCCGAATGCACACAGTTCAGCATGTCATTTATTGCGGGCATGTGAAATAGTCTCTTCATAAGAACTTTGTTGAAGAGGATTATGAAAAAGATTACAAAGAAATAAAGTTGGTCGTCTGTGAATAACAAGCTGACGATCCAAACCGTGTTGTTTGTCTCCCTGCAGGCTCATAGTGAGTAAGAAGGAGCGGATGCTGGTGAAAGGTTCTGGTTTCCATCTGGACCTGCTGCTGATCGTGGTGCTGGGCGGCAGCTCAGCTTTGTTCGGCCTGCCGTGGATGGCCGCCGCAACCGTTCGGTCGGTGACCCACGTCAACGCCCTTACTGTCATGAGCAAAGCCGTCGCCCCCGGAGACAAGCCTCGCATCCAGGAGGTGAAGGAGCAGAGGGTCACCGGGCTCCTGGTGGCCATTTTGGTTGGTGAGTGTCGGACATAGAAATCTGAGTCCTAACTTTTAACTTCCTAAAAATATTTAGCATTTATTTTGCATCTCCCTCTCTCCCCAGGTATGTCCATCGTGATAGGTGACCTGCTGCGTCAGATCCCCCTGGCAGTCCTGTTTGGTATCTTCCTCTACATGGGTGTGATGTCCCTGAATGGCATCCAGCTGACAGAGCGGATGATGCTGCTGCTTATGCCACCAAAGTATCACCCCGACCACTCCTACGTACGCAAGGTAAGAGGAGTGCTATTTTGTCCTTTAGGCTGAGAAGACACGTCTTTTTCCATAAAATAAGAGAGGTTTCAGGTGCAAGAAATAATAATAGCATGATGATAAAAATCTCGTTAGATAATTCTTCTGGTCACATTATAAATTGTAAGATAAAAAAAGGGTTACTTTAAGTTTAAAGTGCATGAGCTTCAGATCAAAAAGTAATTGTTAAAACTAAAATAATTTTCACATTTAGGAATAAAACATGAAAGAATAATGCTGCAAGTAACATTTTAACAATTGATTCATCTGTTGCTGACTTATTAAATGTTTAGTCTATAAAATCTTATTAAAACTGTCCATCACAACTTCCTGCAGCTCAAAGTAACCAAATAGTCCAAAAACCAGGAACCAGTAAATGTTTGGCATAGAAGTGACTTAAACAATTACTGAATGACTAATTGATTAATCGTTTTCAGTGCTGGAAAGTGTCATAAAGGTCCAGTGTGTAAGTTTTAGTGGAACCTAGTGGTGAGGGTTGTGAATTGCAACTAACGACTGCTCATCCCTCCCATTGCAAGTGAGCAGGAGAAGCTACGGTGGGAGACACGCTCTATCGGCTATTGTGCCAATAATATGTGTTGTCCTCCATTTGTCCAAATTTCTCACACCAGTGCTGGTGAGAGTTTTTGTAAACAATCTGTTTCCTCCAGGTCCGTACGCTGCGTATGCATCTGTTCACCTGCATCCAGCTGGTGTGTTTGGCGGTCCTGTGGGCTGTGATGTCGACTCAGGCGTCGCTGGCTTTCCCGTTCGTCCTCCTCCTCACCATCCCTGTCAAGATGTTCCTGCTGCGCCGCATCTTTAACGTCAGAGAGATCGCATGTGTAAGTTAACCACCGGAGGCCGCAATATGCTGCTTTACACACCTGCATCACTACCAACCTCATGTCATAAATATAATTACGAAACAGAAGATTGTTATCAAAAGCAATATTCTTTAAATTCTGAATTACTAATTTGCTTCACAAAATCTGTAACCGTGTGATTGACTGACTTTGATAATTGCTGTAAATTTGCAACAAAAACAATCCTTTTATTCATTTATTTTTTGTTAAAATTATGCCATAACAAAAAATACTAAAAGTAGGAACTAGTAAAAAGAAGCATGTGAAGTCTCTGTAGCAGTTATGTAATTAATTCATTTTATTTGTTTACTTATTTATTTATATTTATTTATATATGTAATTCACATTTCTTTCTTTTCACTGTGCACTGGTTTTGACTATAAAAATACAAAAGGCCAAAATTCACCATAAACATTTAAACATCTTTCAATATTTCCAAAGCAACTGTCACATCACAAAATGATGTGACAGTTGCTTTGGAAGGAGCAAACTATATTAATGATGCTTCATAGTGAGAGTAACTCAGTTTTGTTTTTCAGTTGTAAAAAAAAAAAGTTTTTATATATATAACGTGAAATGAAATTAATATATGTTCCAAAATGAAATCCAATAAATCTCTTCTCCCTCCTCCAGCTGGATGCGGACGATGCAGAGCCGAAGTTTGACGAGCGCGAGTGTCATGATGAGTACTCTGAGATGCAAATGCCGGTGTAACTCGCAACAAGTCTTTGTGTTGCCATGTAACTCCTCGTAGCAGACACCAAAATCTGTCAGTCACTTTCCCAACTAATGAGTTCTTCAACCAAGATGATGCTGCATCATGGTTTATCCTCACTGAGATGTAAACGTACAGTATGTCGGGGGTCTGGTTTGTTGTCACTTTGGTCAAACCTAAGTTAACAGTCCGTTAACAGCACTTTGTGGCACAAAGAATGAAATCCAACTGAGGAGATCGGTAGATTGTGTTCACACATTAAACACTTTTAAAAACATGATAAATGTATATTTCAGGGGACGAGAGATTCCAAATCAAATGATGCGATCTCGAGCTCAAAATTAAATGCGATTTCAGTAGATAGATTTGCAAGACTGAAAGGTTGCTCTGATTCACATTGAATATGTGGAGGATATATGGGATTTATTCTTTTATATTAACATGCTGAGTTTATTGCTTTTGTAGTTTTAAGTTCACTAAGCGCCTTATGAAAGAAGTAGTTAAACTGAGAGGTGTTTTTTTTTATACCTCATTCTGTCTTATTTTAGACAGTTGATCACTTTACCCGCCTCCCGAAGCTCGTAGCACTTTTTTTAGATACCAATGACTGTATTTTATGAAATAATTTTTTCTCCTTAGCCTCCCTTTAAATCCTTTAAATATGAGTGTATGCTTTAGTTTGCTTCTTTAATGACTATCTGTGATTGATTGTTTTAGCCTGTCCATCTTTCACCATACATTTTTTTATTACTCAAACAGCAGTTTAGATGCTAGTTGGGCTTTTATGTCAAATTCTGTACCTGCAATGGATTAAGATCACCAGCAGAGGGAGATCTCGCAGGACTTTGATGACTCACCAAAAGATAACAGTTCATGAAAATGCAATTTCTCATTACACTAATGCCATGACATCATGTTTGTCACCATAACACATTTTTTAGTAGAAAATTAGCACAGTGGTGTAATAAATATACTCTAATGCACATGTTTAGGGCACTGGTGCACTAATGTAGAGTTTGTTTTGATGTGTCTGGTTGATTTATGGGAATCACTGTAATTTATTGGATTGGAAGTGCCAAATGTCTCGTGTAAATAGTTTTATGATCAGAACAATAAGCTGCAGTTTAGTCATCTCACGTCTCCTAACATTGTTGTTCCTTGAAGTAAGTTTCAGTCTAACAGTATAACATTCCTTGTTTTTTCATAATTTTGCTTCTTTTTTTTTTAGCAGCGACTAATTGTTTAAACATTTCATTCATTCTCATGTGAACTTGGTTGACCAAATTTCCACACAAACTGTGTCGACAATCTCATTATCCATTACTGAGAGGGAAGGCTTTTAAAAATATATATTAATGTATTTTCTTTTTGTTTTGTGTCATGTTGTATCAGTGTGACATGGATTGGTCAAAGCTTTGACTGTGTCAAATAACTTAAATTTTCAGTCCTCTGTTACTCTCAAGTGTGTATTTCAGACACTACTTTTCCGTCTGAACTGTCCCATCTCAGCCTGACTGTAGTTGTGATCTTGTGCCTGTTTGATGTCACAAAGGCGCACAAAATCTCAAGTGCCTGTGGGACCATGAAGTGTCTGTTGTGTTGTGTAAGGCCGACACGTGTTACGATAGTTTGCACTTTGGAGACGCTTATAAATCAAACATCTCTCCATTATTTATCTGTTGCAATATGAGGCATTATTGCTTTGGAGTGTGTCACAGAAACTTTTTTTTGTTTAGTAATGTCACACACATTTAGCTGCGTCACAGCCATGGACACTAAAGGGGATGTCAATGAGAAGTAGGCAGTAGCGTCAGTTTAATGCTCACTGTGGCTGTGGATGAAGGTAGTCTGTGTTTGCCAAAGTATCTGTTAAAATCATGAAATGCTGACATGATATATTGTTCCATTTCAAAAGCAATACAAAGTCCTAGAGGTGATTGACTGATGTCCCCTTGTACATTAATGGTTGAAATATTGATGACAAATAAAAGTTATTTTCTATTTATCCTGGTTGCTGTTCTGTCGTGTTTTCTGTGAATGTAAGAGAGAACACATGCAAAAAGACAAAAAAAGGAAATGAATAAAATGCCAAGGGATGAACATGCCTGGACTAAACTTCTGTAAAGTAATTGGTGAAAGTGTTTTCTAAGTTGCGGTGCACTGACTTTTTGTTGAAATCTGCATGGGAAGTAATGGGATGTGTTTCAGACTGGGTTCTCCCAGGAAAAAGAGGGCTGGATGTTCTTTTCTGTTGACGAAAACAAGACAGACTGGGTGGTACGTCACACTACCCCACACCCACATTGTTACAGACACAAAGAGAAAGATGGCCGCTTTATTGGTGCTGCTGTTTAGCGTTGGAGCCTTGTTCTTTTCCTCTAATGCACAGGGGGCTTACAAAAATCTCCCTGAAAACTACAAAAAAGGAGTTGATCTTGCCCTGGAGAAGCTCAACTCTCATGCTCAGCTCCAGCACCACTTTCTCTTTCTCAGAAGTATTACAAAGTCAAACATTGAGGTAATGTACAGTAAGTCTGCTCTTCATAGTCTGTGTTTATCTTTTGTTGTGCTGTGGCTCATTAGTGAGTGGTTTCCTGTTATTTACTGTGAGTCAAAATGTCAGGAAAAGCTTTAATCAGCAAAGAATGTGGTGGGAAAAGTCCCTTAGGCTCAGAGCTAACTCCTTATCTTTCCCTTCAGGCTGGCTTTGATGTGAGCTACTTCTACCACCGCTTCTACGTTAAAGCCACAAAGTGTCAAAAAGGAACCGTTGACTCCACAGGGTGTCAGTTCAGAAACGACAGAGTAAGTTTTGGCTGTTTTCGAGCACCGTTAGTGAACTCAAATGTTGAATGTCAGAGCGAATGCCTGTTCTGACTTGTCTGTGTTGTTTTGTTTGTGTGCATTCATGCAGCCACTGATAGACTGTGCCATCTGTTACAAAACATTTCGAGGAGAAATTGAACAGGACCCCAAACCGTATGTTAACTGTGTCCACAAACCGGCTCTTACAGAGGTTAGTCTGTTTGCTGGAAGGTCGCTTTTACGTTTGTTAATAATTTCATCTTGAAAAACACAAAGCACTCTTCTTTCTGAATTACAGGAGATGACGGCAGAGAGAGTACAGCACTGCAACACCATGGGTTACAGCAGCGGAGCTCCAACTCTTCTGGCATCAACAGGAACAGAGTGAATACTTGGGTGACTGATTTAGTGTCTGTTGTGACACCATTCAGGCTTTCAGGGAAGCAATTTTTTTTTTAACTGAAAGATTCCTACATTGTTGTTGATGTGCACACAACCTCATAAGTGTTCCTTCTGTATGATTTTATTACATTTGAGTGAGAAATTTTAGTCAAATCTTCAACAAGGTATGCAAATATGCAAAATGATCAATAAAGTTTAATTTGTTAACAATAAAAAGGTTTTTTTTCAGTGTGTACGCAGTTAGTATGAATGTGCTACTTGGTCCTAATTTGTCTAAGGTCAGTATTTAAAAGGATAAGGCTTTTGATTGTTAATGAATCCCTTAAAAAGTCCAGAACCAACAGCACGTCTCTCATGTGTATTTGACACTCAATCAACGAGCAGCAGGGTTGCTCATTAATGTTTTAATGGTGGCACAGACGATACTTAGTTAGTTGGATTAATTAGTTGTTTTCAGATTTGTTCACAACACATATCCTTAAGTACCATGTAGTAGTACTAACATAAAAATCTGTTTATATCATGTCAGGTAAAACTGTTTAAATTGGGGTTAGCACTTTATGCTCCATCCCGGCTTTCTCCCACATTACCAAGTTAATGACTGCATCTTTTCACTCTTACAAGAAAAGCAAAAAAATGTACCTCAAGTTTCTCCACATAACATGAATGATGAACAAGGGTTAAAAAGCCACAATCACTTTGGCTTTTTGACTTGAACGCAGCACTAAGGCTGGACTAGGCAAAGTGGGTAGCTCTCCTGGGGCCTCAGACCCTAAAAACAACATGACCAGGTTTCAGTTGGTTAGATTAATTAAATTAAATGGAAATATTTTCTTTAGCTTTGCACCACTGAAGTACAATATCAACTAATGTGAGCATAATAATATCTCTTGGCCCTTCTTTTAGAATGTTTTGTTAACATTTAGCTTCAGTTTATAATGCAGTCACATGGTGAATATTCCTGTAATGTTGTAAATTAGTTATTTTAGCACAAAGAATCTTGGGAGAATGCTCCATTTGCTGAAAAGAGCAGGGGGGGGGGGTGCATATTTGTAAAACTGGTATGATTTTGTTTAGTGTTTTCAATTATTACATTATATCAATCTTAACATGTTGTGAGATTGCTTGCAGTTGAGTTCAGAGGTTATATTCACTGTATTTGTTATTTGGCAAGTCAACATGTTGACTATGTGATCGATGACCCCCTCTTGTTATGTGGTGCATGCGCACGAGAGGCTCAGTCTGCGTTTGGAGCTGAAAGGGATTGGTATGTTATCAGATCGTTTTGCTAATAAAGGAAATCCAGTAGCTAATATGTGATACTTCAACTATGTTCTGGAGGAGCAGTGGCAGACTATTGTAGTGTTATAAGCAAAAGTTTGTACTATAATGCCTTTTGAAGTTATTGCAAACTTAGACTAACAACATTCTCAACTGTATCTCTTGGAAGTGCGCCGCCTGATTAGACTCGCTCGCGCTGCACGACCCGTGGCATTATGGGAGACGTAGTTTTCTTTATAGTTTTTACAAAGAACGAATTTGAGTTATTTTGTTACTTCGCTAAGGATGAGTGTGTGTGCTCACACAAAACCATTGTAATTGTGTCACCATGTGATGAATGAGACATGTGAAGCAGGGAACAGTTATTTTATTTTTCAGTTGTTTTACATTATTATGGATCCTTCACAGCAGTCCAAGAAGAGTATGTGAACTGATGCAGTCCCTGTTGTCGTGGAAATTGTATCTTGCTGGTGAGGAATTAATAATAACTGAGTAACAACCAACCAAGATTTTTTTAATAAAACAGAATAAGCAGAGAAGTACTAAAACACATATACAACTGGTCCAGAGTCCGGCTGCTAGGGCAGCTTCGGGCGTCTGGCCCCAAGCAAAGGGATGCGAAATGATTTACAGTCTAGGTGTCTATGATTTGGGGAACAGAGATCCTCTCTCAGCCTTGAATGAACATTCAAGGAGAGGAGAGGAACAACAAGGCGAGGAAAAACACCAAAACAATCTCACAGCTCTGACCTAAACCCTAGTAAATATGGATGGACTAATAAGGTATATAGAAAAAGGAAAGGTAAGGATAAAAACACAATACATATCTATAAGACATAATACTATTAATAATAATAAAAATAATAATAGTAAAATAACATATATAATAGATTAAATGCAAGAGGACGCAATTTTCTGCCATAACACCTGTCACATGTATCATTGCAGGTATGATGGAACAAATTTAACACTATACGATCATTTCAGTTAATATTATATCTGTACAAATATCTGTATTTGGAGCTGAAAAAGACTGTTGTCCAAGAAGAGTGTATGAACCGATGCAGTCCCTGTCACATGCATGTGTATCATTGCAGACAAATTCACTAGAGAAAGATCCACAGAGAGCCGTGGTGTCGTGGTGATTTTGTGGTGTGTCCTGAACTTGCTACATTTCTATATTAAGTTGTGTTTAAGCACAATTGCCTCAAACTAGTAGAAACACAGTGAACAGATATAATCATTAGCTTCTTTTCAGATTAGGTTTTTCCATCAAAAAAACTATGATACGCCACTAAAATCATTGTTAAAGATAAAACTGGTGCCTTCCAACCTTTTTTTTGTCTTTTTGTCCCTACTTCTTTCCCAATTAATCATCTCATGACATCTCAGGTCCGTCCTGTGATCCTTTGTGGGGGATCCAACCCTTAAGTTGGGAATCACTGGTAAACTTTAACTCTTTACTGGTAAACTACTAAACTGTATAGAAAGTAGGTAAAACCAGCTCCACCGACAGACATCAACAGTAAAAAAGTTAACAATCTAATAATGTATTTTATACAGTTTATCACGTCATTTCATAGTGACGAGTATGTTTACTTTTAATACTCAAAGTGTATTTTGCTCATAATACTCGTGTACTGTTACGTGGGATTCTGAATGCAGGACTTTTACTTGTAGTGGAGTACTGTATTTTAACACTGTGGTATTGACGCTTTTGCTTTACTGGCTTATGGATAAACAACCGTTGAAGTTGTTTGGTTTGGTGGTCATAAGAAACCTGATTGTATTTGAATCAATGTCTAGTCAGTTTCATTTGGGAGTTAAGAGTTTTTTAATCGACCCCATTAGCTGTATCGAAAGAAACCCCCCATTTCCCGTAAGTGACCCAGTTTCCTGGTAATGCAACAACAAGAGAACTAATGAAGCCAAAAGAGTTCATTCACCGTCTAATCACTGCTGACCCTTTTTTATTTGTAGTGCGGCCAAAGGCGTTTCATGCCGTGCTGGGCCTGTTTCCAGGACTTGGATTACTAATCCAAGGTCTTCGCTGTAAAAATGTTTAGGGATATGAGAGTAATTCCACTTCTGGCAAGCAGTCTCTTCTGAGGAAACTCCCCATTGTGAATGTGTTTTGTTAAGACAGCTGTTTTTTTGGGAACTTGGAGATAAAAAGTAAACCGCTGGTGCAGGAGGCTTGTTGATGGTCAGTGTGTTTAGTTTCCTTCATTACTCATGAAGCCATAATAGGACTTGTTTTGGATGTGAGTATTGATCCCGTAGGGGGAAGAGCGTGTTCACCCTCTGAGCCAAGTTGATATTCCTAACACACTCAGAGGAAGATGGCTGCTGGGTTGCTGTTGCTGGTTTGTGCTGGAGCTGTGCTGTACTCTACCGAGGCTCAGGACCCTTACAATGACCTGCCCGATAACTTCAAGAAGGGAGTGGATCTGGCGTTACAGAATCTCAACTCCCACACCGGGGTCCAACACCATTTTCTCTTCCTGAAAAGTCTGCAGAAGTCAGAAACCGAGGTAAACCTGGAGTTTATAGGGTTTATATTTAAGTTGTATTTTCTTATCTTGGCTTGAAGAATCAAGTTGGATATCTCTGTTTATTACACTTCAAGATCAGGCTTGTTTTGTTCATAAAGGCATTGCTCATGAGAAACATGGGGAGTGATGACACAGCAGATTTTAAGCAAATGTTCTGCTGGAAGTCCTCGGGAGAAGATGATATGATTTCTAATTAAAAATAAACAGCCAAACATTTATTCTAATCGTAATAAGTAAAAAAAAAAGAAAAGACTGAAGTTCTTCTTCAGATCTGTCCTGTTTAAATCTGGATCTGCCTTAAGTCTTTGGCGCTCTCACTGCGCTTCATGGACCTCTGGCTCGTACTTGTTTCCACATCTGCTTCCAATCAAGTGCCCTTTTAATCCTCAAATTTCACCATTTTTTTCAAAGTATGTCTTTACTGGAATGTTAAAGTCAGTGTTCAGGTCAGAGAGCCTGTTTTTTTTTAAAATTTGCGTGAATTCGCAGCAAATCAGCAATATGTTTTTACTCCTCAGCTCCCATGTGATTATTTTAACGATTAAATATTGATATATTATGCAGATATCCAACGATCATAAGTCACAATGTTTCCTCCCATAAGAGTTTATCTTGTCTGTCGTGAAGCCTGGTTTCCATTGTTGAAATAGTTTCTGCTTTGGATATCAGCTCATATTTGTCTGATAACGGATAACGGAGCTGAGGATTAAAAATAAATTGCTTCTTCATGAAGTCAAGGTAGATGGATTTGCCCCAGATTTACAAGTAGGAATCCTGGCTTCGAGTGGCTCTCCACTGTATAGTGGACCTTATCAGAATATTAGACCTTATACTTATAGTATAAGGTCTGATATTCTGAGATGGGACCTCCCTCCTGAGGCCCCTAGTTCTGTAAGCCAATGGGGATTGAGCAAGAGAAGTGGGATCTGTTGTAATAAGTATGCTAAGCAAACTTTCACTTATTTCACCTCAGCAGTCCACCAAAATCTGCTCTTTGTATGATTTACAAGAGGGTATTTTTATACAGCAATGCTGCTACTTTTACCTAGTAAAATTAAGAATACCTCTTCCACCGCTGCCTTTACCAAGTAATTATTTTAACCTAAACATAATTTTTCTTAAATTTATGAAAATGAATCAGTGTTGACTAGACAGGAGGTAAGCTTTGTGTCTCATATATGACCATTTTCTCTGTTTCAGTCTGGATTTGGTGTGAAATACCTCTACCACCACTTTTACCTAAAACCCACCAGGTGTCCCAAGGGAACAAGCGAGACAAACCCTCAGAGATGCCCTTTCAGGAACGACAGAGTGAGTAAATTTGAAAAGGAGAGCCATTCATTTTAAATACATATGCACAATATTCAAAAAATCAACAGCATCCTCATGTTTTTTTGTGTTTTCACAGCCACTGATGGACTGTGCAGTTTGCTACAAAACAGCAGGTGACCAGATAGAATCAAGTCCCAAGCCATATGTTCACTGTATCCAGAGACCAAGACTGACAGAGGTATTCTTGCTCATGTCCTGTCTTGTTATCGCCTGTCTGTGTGAGGAGAATATTTCTGCACTAAACACTGGAGCTTTTCAGCTTTTAGGACATACCTTAGCCCCCTATGAGTCGTTTCTTTGTGTGAGAATATATAACTGCACCATGCTTTATTCCCTCACCAAAGTGTTTGTGGCTTTCTTTCTTGCCTTCATCAGGGTGGGGTCTGAGGTGTGCTTTCTTTCAAATACATTAAAAAAAAAACCTGTTCTATACTCAAATCTTTTGCAACTCTTAATATGTCCTTTAACTGTTTCAGAATCATTCTGCACACCAAAGTCTGTCTACAGCTTTTGGGGACTACTGTACATTAGAACTACTACATTTAGAACAAAATTATTATTTTTCCTTTCTTTAACCGTCTCAGGTTTAAAGTTACCCAAGAAAATCAAAAAGCCTCACAAGGAGCAGCTACTCTAAAACTCCTCTCTTTCAACATAATTTCTCAATTCTTAAATATTTAAGGAAGGAGTCTGGATTATTTATTTCCCCTAATGCAACTGGGTAGATTTTCCCCTAATGCAACTTTACTTTTATGTTCTGCCATTCTTTGTCTAACACCTCCCAACATATAATTTTCCACATGGAACAAATAATTGGCACCCTTTGAGGTTCATGACATCACTCAATTGGAAACCTAAAACAACCTCAGACACCAGCCCAATGAAAGCAAACCTGCAGTTTGGTGAGGTGAATAAAGCCTGGTCTACGGGAGATGAGTCAGATGATTCAGATGGTCTGCGTCTTATGTGTGTTTAAAATTATGGGAACATCTGTGTAGTCTGTGTTGCTTCTTGCATGCAAGTGATGCCTGAACAGAAATCTGTTTACTCTCATTTCAGGAAATGAAGAAAATCAGGATGGACCACTACAAGAAAATGATTTACAATAGTGGAGCTCCTACACTGTTGGCTGTGTCTTCTGGCTAAAAAAAAAGTGTATTAAAATAACATGATTCATAACATGTAGCCAAAGAATCAGTATTTAACCTGTAGCATGCGTATTTCACTAGAGTGTGGTAACTTTACTTAACAGCAAATCTCAACCTCACTTTAAGCGTGTCTGCTGTGAGAAATTTGTTCCTTCTTTGCTTGTAAAGTCATTGTATTTCAGATGTAACACTGTAATAAAGGAGAAAAAAATGTTGGCATTTATCTGTGTTGTGTTTAGACTTGTTTAGACGTGTTTAGACTTCTGCACCCTACATACCCACTCACTCTCATTCAATACTTACCTTCTGCATGAGATAGGTGGGCGTGTTGACCTCTGATACGCAGCTAGAACGCTGGTGAGGACTGAGATCGTATTTGTTTTAATTCTCCGTTTGTAAACTAAAACAGAGTAGTGTGGAGGGGGCCTTAGCCCCCAGGGTATGCGTAACTTGTTCTTTTGTTACTGTATCCAAACTACACTGACCTCAACAACAAGTGAAGAAGCAAAGATGTTAAAAAGTAAAAAGCAACAGACATATTCTCTTTTTCCATATCTCCTCTGTTGAACAAAAGTTACTGTTAGTTTTTAGACACACCAAAGCGGCATGGGGGGAATTAACTTAGGCCAGACTGAGTTCTTCTGTAGGTTGTGACTTAAATGCTATCCAGCTGCTATGTGTGATAAAGTAATACCATATCTAATTCCTCTCTCTCTTAGATAAGTTGCAGGTGCAAAGAATGCTATTTAATTACAGTAATTACTGTTACTGTACTGTGGATTGGTTCAATCAGAGTGTGATTTTGCTCTGTAGTTTGGATTGCATATAAGTATACAATAAATACTTTATAATGTAAGCTGTGGATTTGAATCCTATGCATGTGCATGCATCCATACATAGAGTACATACACAACTCACGTCTGATCAGCTGTTTCCGCTGTCGGCGTTTTGCCCGTAACGTGTGGAGACATGGCTGGTAGCAGTTTGCCTGCTTGAAACACATTCCTGAGGACCTCCATTCTTCTAAGATTAATGACCATCAGTTCCGTGCAGCTGGTTTTGTTTCTGGTTTGGAACCTATATGTCTTGTTTATTGCAGCCCAAACCAGCTGATGGAAATGGACATATTTCATATTTACTTTTTGTTTTCTTTTTTGCAACATTTCAGAAGTCACCTTAAAATTTGTATGACAATTAGATAGAAACCGACCACAGTAGGGACTTAAATTATGAAGCAAAGGAAACAACCAGAACAATTATTTTAAGCTAATAAATACAAATCATATTTGTATTAACTATAGTATTTATCAGTATCCTTCCTTGTTTCTCTTCATGAGTACATGTCTGCACTGTAAAAAAAAAATAAAAATAAAATAAAATAAATATCTAAATCTAATAATTATTTCTTATTATAATTGGGGGGGCTTAGGACCACGTTAGGGTAGCTTCAGCCCCCCTAAAATAGGCCTAAGACGCCCATGCTTCAGATTCTGCACACTTTCAAAGCATAGTTTTCTCCTCAGGAGTGACAATATTGGTTGAGCAAGCAGGGAAATTGTGCGTGCAAAAATACTACATACATACACTACGTCCTGCATTTGGATTTCATTTGCATTTACGCTGATTTTAGTTTTGGGAAGTGATGTGCTTTAATAGAGTTACTGTTTTTTATTTATTTTTTATTTTATTAAAATGCACAAATCTGTTGTTTTTAAAGTCTCCATATAGTAGATTTTCGTCTGACTGCAGAGGTATAGATGATGTAATGTTATTTTGTTCAGTAGAAGACATTATGTCAGTGTTACAGACTAAACAGATTTTAAACTAAATGTCCCTTGAAAACATTGCAGAAACCTTTAAATTGCCTTGTGTGTTTGATGTTGTTTGATATTTGATATGCTTTGTCAAACCTGTGCTGAGAAAATGTCTCAAAATAAGCGTTCTTATCATATCAAAGGGAGCATTCATCGGAGATCTATAGCGTATTCAAAACCTCATCCACCTCTTTATGCTGTTTTCCCCCCAAGTAACCTTACAGCTAACCAGATAATCAGCCCCTATACCTCTGTGAACTGGATCATATCTTTTGTCCTGTATTACTAGTTTCTATCTCTGTGCTGAGGAAAGTTTCGGGGGTGTGGTTAACCTTTGAAACACCTTTAATTAACTTCAAATGGCATTGGCAGTTATTCAGTTTACTGTGTCTAAACTTGTTAAGACATTTTGTTGAGGCCTGAGGGAAACTTGGGTTTAATTTCCATCCTGTTCCATAACAGGTACCTAATCTTGGAGCTGGGCCCATATGTAGTGGTTACCTACTATTATTATTACTTATTTACTCTTTCTGCAAAGATGTACATATGTGCTGTACATATTGGCTTTTTTTTATTAAATGGAGCTTTTTTTTAAACGGTGCTGCCTATGTTTCAGAAACTGTCCATTTGCCTTCAGACTGCTAAGATGAAATGACAAATTTTTTTTGTCCACTTGCCAAAATATTACAAAGAGAAGAAAACATACAATAAGGAGACTATGTTACGTGATATGTTTCTGTCCTCCAGCGAGTTACTTATTGCAAAGCAGCATGGTTTGCACTCTTTCCATTTCAGCATGTTGGATTTTATTCGTTTCTAAACTAATTTGGACAAAAAAAACATGCACTTCTGGGCACACAACAGACACAAGAACCTCTGCTCCCATAACCTTGCCAACATTGGTCCGGATAATAGTCCGAATATATAAATATTTCATTATTTATATCTTACACATTTAGAGGACTGCATCCTGATCCCATGCAAGTTGAGCGGAGCAGCATGTGTATAGTGTATTAAACACACAAAAAAATAATTCACAGGTGCCACATTAGCAGGGACAAAATGTTGCTGCAGTTCTGTGATTGGGGACTGAAGGACTTCTGGCTCAGATGATTGTCAAGTTATTTGCCTCTCAGCAGAGACTGGACGTTGCTGCAGCTCAGCAGGGGCAGGAAATTTTGGCCTGCTGCCTGGACACAAGGAGCGGGATTTTGCCAGGCCGCTGATGAGAACTGGAGGTACCTTTGTGGTACAGTCTCTGGGGTGTTAATCAGCTGAATCTCTGGTTAAATGGATAGCAAAGTCTCTCAGGATGATGTGGCTAACTGGTGTACATACATGACATTACTCCTGATATTACGTGATTGTCTGAATTGCGTCTGTTGTATTTGTTATGCCTTTAGGCATTATATGTTTATTGGCGTGATTGATTATAAGGTATTAAATTCACTAAAAAAAAGTGATTCGTAACTACAAAAATGGTTAGGAATAAGATGACATGCTTGTGATTACGAGTTAACACTAAATCTTGTAACCATTGGACTCCTCACTTTGTGATTTTTAATACAAAATACAATATTGATTTTTCTCATTTCACATTACAGTTTCATCTATTCCCAGCCTGGGAATCACATATATCAGCATGGTAGTTGATGCAGTATAAGAAAAAACTTTTCAGTTCTATATCAGGAACATAATGAAATAACTTTTAGCTGCATCTTTATCCATCTTAATGTTGGACTAAATGCAGTACTTAATTTGCTTTTAAAACTTTCAAACAATGTTGCTATGTATATATAAGATATTAGTTACCATGTCTTTATGTCACTTGTTGTTGACTTTAACCTCCTGCCAAAAGATAACAAAAACAGGTTTTCCATCTTATTTAATGACTGGGGTTAAAGCAAACAGTAAGTTTGTGTATGGGCGTCCAGGAACCCAGAGTGTCTGGAATGATTACACAATCAGACCTAAAAGTTGATCTGGTGAGAAAAGTAACTGTCAGTTTCAGGGGTGTATCTAACCTTTAAATATATTGAAATCACTGCCTTATATGCCATCTAATGTAATGTGCTTTGACTTCATACGCTACATTTAACATCACTCTCTACTCTGTGTTCTAGGGAGCAGAGTTGCGCCTTGTACTCTGATGAGAGGAAGAGTTTTATCACAAATTGTGTTGTTCACACAACAGACACAAGAACACCTGCTGCCAAAACCACTAGTCAGGATAGAAGTCTTGAAATATTATAAGCTATTCAGTGTTTTATACTGAATGTTATTTCAATCTTATTCGCATTTAGACGACTTGGTCACTGATTTCCAAACATATTCCCAGTTCGTTCTAGTTAGGAGATTCAAATTCTATGCAAGCTGAGTGGAGCAGTAGGCATTAGATGCTACACAGGCTAACAATCTATACATCCTGTAAACTGTATCTTTGGAGGTGGTTGCCTTTATAAGGCGTTAGTCATGTTCTGATTAATAGGCAGGGGCAATATCACCCTAAGGTTTCTTTTTCATTTGTAAAGAAGTAGTAGAAATAGAAAATTAGCAGTAGTAGTAGAAAATTAGAATATTACATGAAATCAATAAAAAAAAGGATTTTAAACACAGAAATGTCAGCCCTCTGAAAAGTATAATCATGCATATGTACTCAGTACTTGGTTTGGGCCCCTTTTGCATGAATAACTGCCTCAGTGCGGCGTGGCATGGATGCTCTCAGCCTGTGGCACTGCTGAGGTGTTATGGAAGACCAGGATGCTTCAATAACGGCCTTCAGCTCTTCTGCATTGTTCGGTCTCATGTCTTTCATCTTTCTC
>JAPMOB010208117.1:0-11658 GCA_029875015.1 Lepomis gibbosus
ATCATACTAAGTAATTGAATATATATGTGAGAATGGCCTGGATGAGTCTATAACACTGAATTTGGAAATGATTGTTAGGGTCAAGGGAATGTAGCAAATATTTCAAATATGCCCAGCATCAGTACATGTACTGATACTGAAATCCATCCTGGGACTTTGAGATGTAGAGGACTTGTATGCAAGTTTGCAGTTATTTTAATACTAATAGTGTTTTTGCTGAATAAAGTGAATCAGATTATGCTGATGACCTTCCAAGAAACTTCAAGATGACACCTGCGTCTTCGTCCCTTGACTGAACAAGACCAGGTCAGGCAAGCCTGAGCTGCAACACAGTATACTGCTATCAACATGTTGTGTACAGCCAGTCAGAGTGCTAAAACAGTTAAATATAATCAAAAACTACAACACAGTCCCATAAAATAGAGAAATGTGTGTCATGGAAATTATATTCCTGGTGAGGGGTTGAGCAAAGAATTGAGTTACAACAACCGTTGTCTTTGAAGAATTTATTTATCAAAAGAGAATAAACATAGAAGTACTGAAACACATATACAGCTGGTCCAGAGACCTGCCACCTAGGGCAGCATCGGGCGTCTGGCCTCGAGCAAAGGGATGCATTATCATTTACACAGTCTAGGTTTCTATGTTTTGGGGAACAGAGATCCTCTCTCAGCCTTGAGGGAGAGAGAACAACAAAACAATCTCACAGCTCTGACCTAAACCCTAGTAAATGTGGACAGACTAACATAAGGAGTATAGGAGAGGAAAGGTTAAGGATACACAATAGGATAAGGATAACACAATACATATCTATAACAATAATAGTCATAATAATGATAATATTAAAAGATCATACATAAAAGATTAAATTTAATGGATTCATTGAGACGGTAAACAAGCAATTGTTGCCAGTGCCACTAATAATCAATGTAAAGAATTAATATAAAAAATAGGAGTATGGGTTATAATGTTGTCAATGCCATAACAATGTGTGTGTGCATAAAAATCAAATTCCTCATCTTCAGCTCTGAATAGGCCTCTCCCTGGCTCAGCTTCCCCAGTGCTGGATTCTGCCTCTGCTTATTGTACAGCTATATATACATGAGAAGAAGATCAGTAATAAATATGACAAACAATAATACATTTTTAAATTCTATCTCTACATATGATTGCTGACTCAGCCCTGCACACTGCCCCTTTGTACCATTATCCTTCTCTTCCTCTTCCTCCAGCTCCTGCCGAACCTCCTGCAGCTCCGCCTCTTCCTTCTCTCCCTCCTCAACAACATGCCTCAACATGGCTCGGTTGGCCTGAAGGTGTGCCAGTGGTAAAAACATGTTTTCAGGGAGTCAGTCTCAACATTTAAATAAACATTAATTTTAATCTTAACTCTATTATGTTTTGTCACAGCTGATCTGTTGAACAATTGTTGAAAGTGAAAATACACAACAGTGGTGTTAAGAAATCATATCTTTGCCTCACAGTGTGAGGCCCAAGTGAGCTGAGAGGAGGAATCATAGAAGATTGGTTGAAATGGGGAAAAGGGATTTGCTTTGTTTATATAATGAGCCATATTTAAACACATTTAATCTCACTTTATGTTTTCAACTCTAGCAAATCTACAGCAAAACACCATGACAGTCTGTGATGAGAACCAGGTTGACTCCAACATTAATCTCACCCCCTTATCTCACTGACTACGTGTCTGAACATGTTTTACACAACTACCAGGACACCATTCAGTTCATACACTGTTTATTAAAATGTGCTTATATTTACAGTAACCCTGTTAGTATAAAAATGAAAAACAATACAGTATATAAAGCTTTTCTTTTCCAACAACAAGCAAGACCCTTTCCACACTTTAAACCTCAATTAGGGGGGTGTTATTGAAAACATTAATTCTTATCAGTTTGGGTCATTTTAACAGTTGCAGGTGTTATCTAAATGCTGGGAAAATATGTTAATAAAATGTAAGTTAATTCAAGAGTTGATCCAGCTTTTTGATGTAACTGCGTAAGTGCAGCTGCGGAAAAAGGAATGATATTGACTATTTAGCTACTACTCATAGTCAAACTAGTTCAGCTTTACTGCTAGCCATTCAGTGTAATGGGTCATGAATAGGAAATTAAACCCAACAGTCTGTTTCAGTAACCCTAGTTAATCAAATAACTTTAGGTGAAAAAGAAATTCTGGCTTCACAGACATACAGAGGTAAAAAAAAATAAATTAAATTAAAATAGCCCCATCCCCACTTAAATACCAACACATTATAAGAATTTCAGGAAAATTATCACATTAAAGGGAAACAAGTAATTTTACACATAAAGATCACTTAGTCATGCAGCGTATATTCAACAATTGTACATGTCTTTGAAGGCTTAGGGCTAGTCTGTAGAGTTTAAAAGACAGGTTTAATGGAATGTACTAGCAGCAAAGGTTTAACAAAAAACACTATAAAATGACAGTATGGGAAGTTTAGGATATGGGAAGTTTAGGATATGGGTTTAGGATATGGGAGGATAAAAAATCAGGACATCTTAGTACCTGCTGTTTTAATTAATTGCCTGTCTTTTTCAAGTTCCCCAACTTCACATTTCTGCAAGAGTATCCCATTAAGTTTAACAAAAAGGACACTTAGTCACCCAAAAAGGAAAAATTATCGAAATAACTGCACAGTCCGCTCGGCCCAGAAGCTGGTAGAGTGTAGAGGAAACACGGAAATCTTGAGTTGTGGTAGACGGTTAAGGTGAGTCAGTGAAGGATATCTACGGAGCAAACAACACAGAGAAGATGGGTAAATGCGTGTTTCTGCATAAAAAAGGAGCATGACAGTGAACCACACATTCAAATTCTGATTGGATGGATGAGTTAAAGCGGGAGGCTGAAGGAGAGAGTAGAGCCTACACGAGTGAACAGTTTGTCATTGTCATTGTAAAACTAATTTTTTCATGCGTATCGAGTGCATGTGATGCCACCATTCATGGTCAACATGGTCACAAACACGAGTCCACAAACACCAAGTGAGTATGTGTCATCATGGATTGAGACACGGGGGGAAATGTGAAAACAAAAGTGTGCCCAGTATCTATGTTTTTCTTCACTTGATAATCACATGAAGTAAAAAAATATGTAAATATTTAAATGTAAATATATAAATAGTATATGTATGTAAAAATATTTTTTAACCGGAAAAAAAATCTCAAAACAGGGAAAAGTAGTTATATAGACCATACAAAAAGGAGTATAAGACCAAATAACTTTGGCAAGAAAAATGAAACTTAATCTGTTACCAGAACGGCCTTGTAGTGACTGAGGATGAAATTTATTTTTCTTTGATCTTCTTGTATGAATAGGTGTTTGTTGTTCAACGCAGATTGAAGGAAGCAATGATCACCGCCTCCCACATTATTCTTCTGAAACCAGTGATCGTTAGCTGTAGTATTTGGGTTTTCAGCCTCGTCCAACTGTGAACACACAAACACAATGTTTGGCCATGTTTTGTTACCATTTTAGGCAGAAGGAAGCAAGGTGAGCGTGCTCTTAATATGAGTTTTTCAGTTAGTTTCAGTTATTTGCCACCTATAAAGAGCCCTGGTTGTTGATTTTGAGTGATGTTGAACATTTTATCTATCTTTTGAGCAGAAAAGATTTACACACCTTAGCCACCGTAGCCACTTTTTTCTAAATGTTTTAACATCACCACAGGCTTTTAGCTTGGTTTCACACCAATTACAACAGGTTAATAGATTAAAATGTCAGAACTTTTCATGGGGAGAAAATAATCAATATGTCCATTTCTGGATATTCATTATTTTCAAAATTATGGCTTCATAAAGCTGCATAGGTGCATAATTACTCCAACCAACTCTCCCTGTTCATCTTAAACACTACAATACCCACGAACCTCGGCTACCCTTGCTATGAAGAAAAGGAAAGAGTAAGAGTGGTGGCAAAATCAAATTAAATTTGTGAACAAAGCTGGCCACCATAAGTGCTTTTTATTCTAAAATTGGCCTACAATCATAAATAAAACTGATTTTTTAAAGAATTTTAAGCTCTGGTCTTGGATAATTCATTAACTTCTCCCCTGAAATTTTTATGTACACAGGCTCGCATCTATAACATTTTATCAAAGGACCTGATTTTTCTGACACAGTTCTTCACTTTTGTACTGATGTTTTAACCAGAAAAGATTCATGCCCATTTAAGCTGTGTGTCACATTACATTGTCTACGGGAAACATAAATGGGACTTAAATGGCAATTTATGGAACTTATGGAACCTTTTGCGACAAAAAATAGCTCCTCACATTTTGCAGCTCTATACACTGCTTCAATCTCAGTCCTCTCCGCACAGTTGGGCCTATGAGCACATCTGTGTGTTGTTATATATATACATTATATACAGTATATTGCTATTGTTAAAGGTTTATATTTACCTGTAGGTCTCCATGCTCATTCACTTTTAGAAAATAATAATTATCGCCATGCTTGAAACCTAATGCCATCATGTTCTTCATTTCGTCTCCTTCCTTCTTCTCCCATATGTCTACAACAGATCCTAAGGACAGAAGCAAGACAACTATTTTTTGCGTCTGATTCAATAATTTTGTCATAGTAATCCATAATAAATCAAAATCAAGCAAAGCTTCTCGCTGCAAAATAAAGACTTTTTATGGCACAATCAGAATTGTACGTAATATTTAGATCAATGGTTTTAGATTGGTCCCTTTACATTACAGTTAATCTATTATTTTTGAAATACTTGTGCTCATTAGAAAATAGTTGTACCGTTGTCTTGCTCATCCATAGCACACAGCGTCGGTACTCTCAATTCCATCCGGACTGTGACAAATTTCCCATCTTTAATCTGCAGAACACATTTCTTGGTAGGAGAGGTCATGCTGTTTTCTCCACAGCGTTCTGAAATATGGGGGATAGAAAATACTTTAATATGTCAGATCAGCAGTAGGCCTACTCCAGTTTTTCATGGGAAAATTGCACAGAAGTGTCTCATCATTGGCAGTTTACATTATCATATAGAAGCCTACAGTCCCTGCAGGCTTCCATACTCCTCCTTTTTCAGTTTATTTAAATATGTGCAGTCATTACACAGCAACAGGAAAAACGTGCGCTCCATTTGTAGTATATGTTCTGCCTGCTCTGTAAATATGACTGGATCAGATTTTGTTCTTTGTAAACAGCACTTTGTGTATTTATACACACCAGACTGGTAAACTAATCCACACAGATTCCAAATTATACACAGACAGGTCTTAAAATGTACTTATAGGAAGTTAATGATATTAAGAATCTAGTGTCCGCTGAAAGGGACATATTCAGGATATGCGCAACATTTCAAGGAGGTATCCACGCACAGGTCAATTCAGTATAATGCCAGCAGAGATGGGTAGGCAAAAAGAGGTAGGCTGCTAAATCTCGTCCTGCAGACGGAAAATGATAATAATAATAGTAATAATAATAAAGCTTGGCCTGGTCCTGCATGAACTCTATTTTATTACAGTGCTGCCATAATAGGTCAACCCACGCGCGCACTCACACATTCTTTAAAGTCTGGTCAGACTCTACAGGAAAGAGGAGCTAATCTGGACATTTGAAATAATGCAAGAGTCACTTACCCTCTGCGATAAAGTCTTGAGAAGTTGTAAAGTCGAGCCTGTGGCTGATAAAGACAGCAGTAGTCTATCGGCGTGCTGTGCGGTGCTCTTCAGACTGCAGGGACTGGGACTATTTCTACTACGGTGCTGCTGACGCACGCGCTCTCGTAGGAATCTGAACTTGTGCCAGCAGGATGGACCGAAATTAGGAGTGAAGCCCTGTTCCAAAACAAAAAAAAAGTTTGTTCAACGAATTAAATGACTTGAATTGGCTGAATCGTCTATCCCCTGGAGATACTGGTAAAAAGTGTTTTTCTGAGAGTTAACGCTATGCTTTCCCCTCCGTTTTTTGCATGCTGTATGTAGACCTAATGTTGTAATTTGAAACGTCCTTATCGCTCTTTCGTTTACACACACCAGATATAGGCTAATAGCCAGAACTCCGGCACTTCTGCTGATCACTGCCCAAGTTATTTTCTTTCAGTAAATAAATTGCCTATGCAGGAATCTTCATCTTCATCTGTGGCAGCAAACAACAGACTTATATACACTCTTTATGACTGATTATAGTAACCCCCCCGCCCCACACACACACACACACATACTGGGAAAGATTACAGCCATAAACCCACCACTTGTCACGTGGGTCACACAGGAAACCCACAAACCCACTCTTTAAAGGTGAAGGCAGGTAACACATTGTGCTAACCAGAGGGGGAATTAATTTGGTCCATTACCTAAGCATACTTACAGAAAATTCTCCACTACAACTAAAAGGTCTATATTCAAAACCTTACTAAGGTAAAATTATGCAAGGGCTATAAGAAAATGGGCTTATTGCACAGTAAAGTGTTCCTCGCTAGAGTGTCAGTGTCCTGCACCTTTTGTGCAAGAGACCGGAATTCAAATCTTGAATCCCAGGTTAAATTTATGCCAGTTCCCAAAGTTTTATAACATTTCAACATTTAAATGAAAGGTGACAGTTACATTCGCTCCATTTTGTTTTTAATCTTTCTACAGTATCAAAACAGGCAGAATTAATAATTAACATAGAAATCCCCATATTTAAAACCCTGTAAAATATCCAGTTTTGTTGCAGCAAAGACCGGTGCAGTTCTCGGTTGTCAGTTCATGCAAATATTTCAGGTGCACAACGGTCAGAATTAGTGACTGCCAAAGCAAATGATGGAATGTTTTTCACTGTAAACAGCACTCATGAAATGCTCTTTTCTTCAACACAGTCAGAAACAACTGAACATCAGCCAACAAAAAGAACGGAAATCAAATCTATTTCAGTGAAATCCATACATCAGAATGCTTTATCTGCAGGAAAAGGGTGTCATGGAATGGTACACAGGAAAAAAGAAATCACTATGTAGAGGCGTCATGGTTTAAAAAATGTTTGAGCCATTAAGGAAATAGTGTGCCGTCATGCTACAATCTTTTCCCCACATTGAATGAATGCCTACCATTAGCAGCTGTTCCATATTAGTAGAATATAAACCTAATTTCTAGGAGACAGCGTTGGGGCCCAAACCATCTGTTACTGCTGCAATGATTTTCAACAAGTCAAAATTATATCAACTTAAATAATAGAGAATTATTTTAAACTTGATTTTCACACATGCCCACCTCTCCAAGAGTGACAGATATTACCAAATAAGTAGTAAGTAATAATATCATCACAAACAAATTGCCACACTGGGGTTTCAGGGCTCCTGGCGGTTTGTACATTTATAATGTAGGCCTATTTTTTTGTAGGTATATAGCTCTTGATTAATATAATTGCAAAATATGCTGTCATGAGTTTAGAAATAAGGTTGACCCATTTGACATAATGACATATTTTATGGATTTATTTTATGAGTAACTGCAAAAGTGTATTTTTCTAAAATGAAATAGGGGACAAAAACAGCACTCTGATGTTTAATAGCATGGAAAGATCAATAATATAAGGATTCATTCATTTCTGATATTTAAACTTAATTCCAAACCCAGTTTGTCAATCTGACATCAGTTGTTTATTTCTGTTTTTACAGCCCACACACACACCGACATGACGAAGTGTGGGTTGCATCACTGACAGCAATTCTGGATCAGTGACAAGGGTTCCTCTGATTCAGTTACTGACGCCAAGATATTAGGTAAGAGATTTATCCAAAATCCTTAAAAAAGGGGGGAAAAACGGGTTTCTTACTTTACAACTATCCAAAATAGCACAAACATCCTCCTGGGCCTTTTGAAAATTGCTCCCTCTAGTGGCCAACAGGTGGACTTGAATGTTCTATCTACTGTGTGAACTGGCCAGGAGGTGGATATACAGTAAGTATGCATGGTCAGGAGTTAAGACATATTTGTTAACATCCTACTTTAGGATATTATATACAGTATATTAGTTTTTACATTGAAAAACAATTAGAAATGTCAGGTTTTTAGAATGTCTGGTGCATAAACAGTTTACACCATTAAGTAAAGTGGGACAAAACGGTTAAGTAATGGTCAGGTAATCATGGGGCAAGAAATATTACTAGGTTACTGCTTAGTATAATGTATCACTTTACTTTGGGATGCACAATAAGAGTTACTACTGATTAAGTAATATTCAGGAACATGATCCACTCTGCACTATTTCCTATTGTGTATCCTAAGTGTTACCAAAAATGTCACACAAAACCATTTTATATAAATTTGCCTCCCTTTGCCAAACCATAATATACAGTACTGATATAAGAGAAATATTCGTCATTGAGACCAAGGTGTCTTTTACCAGAGGGACCTGAACACACACTAATTAAAACAACCACAAATTTTACTAAAAAATCAGCAAATAGAATTACAGAGGTTTGTTTTCCAGTTATGTGGTTATTTACCACATTTGGTCAATGCATTACTAAATTAACGGTTTTAAATATTGTCTGTTAACGCTTTTTTTAATGAATGCAGCTTTAACATGTGTTGGGGGTGTGTTTACATTTTCTAAGACAACCGTAGAGTTGTATGCATACTTAAAGCACAGATTTTTGGGTATGCACTGTATGTGAATGAGGCCCATTGAGATTAGAATCTCTTTTGCAACATAGACCTGAGAGCAGTAGATATAAACATTACATTTACACTTACTCATTTGGCAGACAATTTTATCTAAAGTGATTTACATTTGAGGAACAACATACGATCATCAACAAAGCATTAAATACAGCACAAGATCTACTACCGACAATACATACTAGTAACAGCTAATGACACATATGGGATCAATGGGGTAGATATCTAGGGAAAGAAGTAAGATAAGTTAACAAAACTGTAAGGGGATAGAAGAAGAAGAGCACAGGAAGAGCATGTTAAAGGTTAGTGGTTAGAGGTGTTATAGTATTCTTGTAAGAGATAAGTTTTCAAGGGCTTCTTAGGCTGATGATACACTGGGCAACTTTTTGAGCAATGTTACTGGGCAATCTTGCTAGAAGCAAGTCCGACTATGTTTTAAATGGATAGCGGCGGTGCAGGGCGGGTGGCAGAGTGGTGGGGGAAGGGGATTACGGTAGTAATCTTTACTCATTACCATTGACGATACCGTTGCCCTGCACGATTGCTCTAAAAGTTGCTCTGTGTATCATCAGCTTTACAGTTATGGTTTATTCCATTTGGCACGGGAAGCCAGAATTTAAGAGTTCAAAGTCAAAAATTTTAAAGGGAATGCCCTACCCTGAATTTGTGATCCAAGATACCTACCTTGTTGACATTTTTTATCTAAACTTACATCGGAAAGTGTGCTCCTCTTGAAACACATTTTAGAATTCAGATCAGATTTACCTTTCTAACATTACTTTTAGTTATCCCATTGTACCAGGGTTGATTGATCTTAATGACTAACTAATCTTTATGACTTTAAATAGAACAGACAGGTGGCTATCAATGATAAACTCCAGGACCAAAAAGGTCAATACTAGGCTGAAAGGAGATACTATTCCACAATCTTTGTGCATTGTCCTCAAACCTGACTGCTGATCAAAGCTATAAGTGAGACAGGTGTAATAAGTATGAACTCTTAAGTATTATTTCTTATTTTGAAGTGGTAAAATATTATTTTGACTAAATATTACATTAACGTGCCATGTCTTCTACTTGCATGAGTTTCAGAGATAGAGGAAAGAAGGAATGTAGAGACTAAGAAGGTAAGAAAGAAGGGATGCAGACACTGAGAGAAGGGAAAGAAAATAATATAACATTTCAAGTAGGATTTCTTATAAATGGTATATCATAGGCATTTACAATCATGTGTTGTTTTCTATTTCACCATGGTCCACTCAGTACTCTTTAGCATCACTGCTCTAATATAATTAATGTTTACTATGAAGATTGTTTTAAAAATATATAAATAATATTTTGAATTATTTTATTCATACACGCACCACTAATATATTGAAATAAAATTAAATTCCACAGATCGTACCTTTTAAACATGCGTCCCAAATAGCATTTTCTATTGCAGCTACCCTGCGCTGCTAGCATTTGATGCCCAGTGAACGGAGATGAGTCTCTCTTTAAAGGGCTGTGCGACTTCCGAGGTAAATGGAAGGCTGCGTTAGAGAGGGACGCCACTGCTCTGATGGCATGTGGTAGCTTGTTCAACCATCATGGTGTCACAGATGAGAACATTGCTTTGGGTGTCGTATGGCAGAGCCAGGCTGCGTTTGCTGAAGGAGCGCAGTGGCTAAGAAGGGACATAAGCTTTATTGAGTTTAGGTAGATGGGTGCAGACCCAGTAGTCACTCTGTATGCATTAGCGACTTGAATTTGATTCGGGAGGCCACGGGTAGCCGCTGGAGGTCACTGAGTCGAACACGCTGCTTTTATGCAATGTGCACCAACTCCAATAAAGTTAACACCGGGTTAACTCTGACTAAACTAACATCTTATCCACCGTCGTAGTACCGTTTAACATCAGTTTAGGTGGTCAGAGTTTGTCAGCCCTGAGTTTGCTTGATAACCCTGAGCAGCGGCGTCGTTAGCACTGGGCTAGCCCTGTTTTTTGAAATGCCCCAGATCTCTGAAGGATTTTAAAAAAACAAACAACAAAAGGCCAAAAATTTAACCTCACTCGCTTAACTACCTTATGTGCCCGGTGAGAGCGAGAGCCAGTGAGATAGATTATTGTTATTATTTATTCTCCTGCACATAAGGAGGAATAAGATGATCCAGCTGTAGCTCTGTGTCTGTCCTCTCTGCTCCATCTGACGCTGTGAGCTGCACTTTATCAGAGGCGCTGAAATTAACGTGTGTAGATTTGTGAGGTTAATCACCTGACAGGAAGAGGAGGCATTATACATATTTCATTTCAAAATCTACGTTTGGTTACTGCTTTCCGGACAAAGATGTAAATTAAATCATTTAAATTCAGTTAGAAATTCCTGGACTTTAATAGCTCCTGTGTTTCAGCAGGTTTTCTGCTCATGTTCAAAGCTCTGCACAGAATCTAACTGGGTTCTCTCACATTTCCAGAATAAATTTTCATGTCAAACAGGATAAATCATCATAGACTTTGCAATCAATGGTCAGGATCCATACCACGGTTTCTGCAACCTGTTGCACCACTACTATCCATGGTAGTGCAGGAATTAAATTCTTGCATGTTTTGTTGTGCAGGATCACAGCCCCGATGTGTCCACATGAGGAAGGCTCAAGATAGGCTATCTGAGTAAAAATGGACTGTCTATTGCATCAAACTAGGCAACTAGATGAGTTTATTTTTTTTAAGTAGCCCATTATTCCTGCAAATGCAGTGAAGAAGCTGATTATCTGTAATTTAGCTATTTCTACAATTATTTTCCTTTTTAATTTCCTTTTTAATTCCCCATGAAGGTGTTGATAATATCACTTTAAAATATCACTTTTGCTGCCCAGCCAACTTTTGTTACCTGTGCCTTTTATTAAGGAGATGTAGCCAACCAAACCGCTTGCTTTGCATAGCACAGGCTGCCAATACAATCTGATTATTCCTGAAGCATCTAAATAATCTTCACAACGCAAAGAATTATTGT
>JAPMOB010208121.1:0-11175 GCA_029875015.1 Lepomis gibbosus
GGGTGGCGGAGTGGTGGGGAAAGGGGATTACGGTAGTAATCTTTATTTATTACCACTGACGACAACGTTGCCGTGCAAGATTGCTCTAAAAGTTGCTCTGTGTATCATCAGCTTTAATGTTTTTTATTTTCTCTATGTAAAAAAAAGGCCTCTTCTGTTCTCTAGTCTTAGGTTTCTAGTCTTGACTGTCTAGTTTAGAGTGGTGTTATTTTAGTACCGGAGGTCTAGTCTTGATTGTCTTATAGATTTTCTTGTTGAGAATTTAGGTCTAGAGTTCCTCCTTAGAAGTAACTTAAGTCTACCAGAGTGAGTGTAAGCTAGTTTATGGCAGCTGTTTACATATTGTGGTAAGAGGTACTGTAGCGTACTGTTTAGTCACATAATTGAGATCAGACGCAATAAGAAAAGAACAAGTAAGAAAGTTATTCTAGTGTTTTTTGTAACCTCCATCTGCCTTAAATCCTTGTCTTTACATTATTAAAGCTGTTCTCATTTGAGTTCAGTCGGGGAATAAAAACCCACCTGTTTGGCCTCATTAACCCTGGCCTGGCCACATAAATATATTCAATTATAGCTTAATTAATTATATTTCAAGATGAATAATAACTAATGGTAGACAGATTGAGATTGAAATGTAACTAGCTTAGCAGAGTAACAACTGCTTTCCCAGCCTCTGACTTTATGAAATTAACATGATTTGTACAAGCTACATTTAAATTGTGAAAAAAATTGTAGATTAATTATATATTGATGTCAAAATAAATAAGCTTTTAAAAATTGCAAAAATTAAAAGATCCTCCTCTATGCTCCGATCCATGCACAGTCTAAATAAAAATAGTTTTCTTAAACAAACAGTGTAGGAAACAAAGTTTTCAGGGAATATGTATAGTGTACATTTTGGGGTAAAATTATCCAAATTTAACTTTTTCTATTGTAACTCCTCTCTCTATTTTTGTAGGCAAATATACCCTTTAAAATCCAGAATTGCAGGCAACATCCGCTGCGTCTCTTCAGCTGAGGCAGAACTCCCAAACGCTTTCAGACATATGGTAGATTCCAGCCAGGACCGTAGGACTCAATGGGGTGGTGCCAGCATTGAGCCAAAATCTATTTATAAATTTAATTTCACAGTGACACACCACATTGCAGGAGAACTGCTGGACATCCAACCTGCCAGGGCCAGATAAACAAATCCAACCCTGTTAGCACTTTGAAGGGCCCTCTGAAGACGTGTGGTGCTGTTTGTATGGCACTCTGGCCATTAGCTACACAGCGCAGTTATAAGGGAAGCTGGCCATTGTTATATAATGGATAATCTCGACGCAGGCGGCAAGGGTCACTAGAAGCAGAATAGTTAATGCCATATGGTCAGGTATTATTTCTCCAGTGTTGAGTGGACAAAAGCAAACAGACATCGATTTTAATTTATAGGTTGTTTCAGCCACACAAAACTCATAACTCATGTTTATGTTTAGAATGCGCTCATTTGAGTTGTATGGAGGTTTGTTAAAATGACCTATCTCGTCATTTAGGTTGAAGGACTTGTTGAGACATTACCCACTGATTTTGACTCTGTACTCAAGCACACAACTATGTTGTTAAAGTGCTGATGCACAGCTTTAAAGATGTGGGCCCTATTTTACGACAATGCAGCAAAAAAAATGCCCGTCTGATCCTATTCCAATTGATCACGCCCTTGTGAAGAACAACTGAAGCCAGAAATAGAAGATAGTTTCTTTTGTCCCTTATATACCTCAGAGACCGCTATATTTAGAGCCATTATGGTGCAGAAAATATTAGGGTTGCCTCATAATAGTCAACTTAAATTTTCATTGGTCAGTTAGTCGCACAAAAACCCCAACAACCTCAAACTCCTTTGGTGAGCTGGGTCTTGTCGTTAGGGCTGGGACAAAAGTATCAGGGCATTTTGCAATAGGCCTACAGACCTTTTCTTTTGTAACACGGAAGTCACGTACCAGCACACACTGCTCATGGATGTATTATTCAAAGACGTGTGTTTATGGTATTATTATATAATGTGCTGCAGCTAACTGTAGGCACTGCCTGTAGCTAGTTAGCTCAGTCAGCGGTCCTATTAGCTGACTCTGCCCAACCCTTGATCGGTTAGTTTGTGTTATTGTGTGACTTTGGTGTTTTTAACACAATAACACACCACACCAAATGTGGCAGTGGTAGACCAGCAACTCCCAGGTCCAGGTTGAAAAATACTAATGGAAAGGTTACCCTTTAACAACGTTATTTATAACATTCTTTCTCAGACCTGGAACCCATTTTCTGATGCCCCAAAACTAAATAGTTAAATAATTAAATTAAATAATTTACATGCAATGACTGTATGACTCATGTTACGACTAATGGCTTGAACTAATGAATTGAGCTAATGACTACTATTGAACTAGGAAAACATTTAGTCAGGGGCAGCCCTCATTTATGTTCTATTTATGTTTTTTGTAGCACATTTTTATATGCTGCACATAGAGCCCTTTATGTTTGTTAAGGGGTTTACCTATATTTAAACTAGCAACAGTTCTTACATTGTTTTTCTGATTTGGATATAAATACACTCAAATTAAAGCTGAAAGTCAGCACTAAAACCACATTTTCATTGTTCAAATTTAACATGCTGGAGTGTAGCCACCAAACTTAAAAACCTTTTTTAATATTTACAAACACATTGCATAGAGTTGATAGAGCAGTGGATAAGACACATGCCTTGGTTGTGAGAGACACAGGTTTGAATCCACTGAGAGTCACCAATGTGTCCGTAAGCAAAGAGACTTAACCCCTAGTTGCTCCGGAGGCGTGCGACCTCTGACATGTATAGCAATTGTAAGTCGCTTTGGAAAAAAGCGTCAGCTAAATGTATAAATGTAAATAAGACATGCATGATCCACCCTGTTGTCCCCAAGTCTTTACGGCTTGTGAATAATTCTCTGGTGTGTGACAAATTTTATTTTTACCATTTGTTCAGAATAACATGGTACAATAAACTGTAGCATTAAAAAGAGTGCCAGCTGCAAGGCGACAAACTTCATCAACAGAGAAAATCCAAGGAATGAGATTTCACAGTAGCACCCACATTGATTGACAAGTGATCTCTGACTGCCAGAAATGGCAGACAGACCACAGCAATGAGTGATTCGCACCACAGATGGTGACAACAAAAAAAAGCTCAAGTACAGTATTACCACAGTAAGACCATACAGATTCATCTGAGCTTACAAACACATCTGAAAAAATAAGTGACAATGTTCTTTATTATATCATTGCACCAAATCCTGTTGCTGGCCATTTGAAAGCACATCTTTTAATATTTGATACCAGGCATTTATGCTTGAACAACTTGAAACCTTGTTCCATTACCAGTAAGAAAAAATAGAATAAAGCCTTTTTTTTAAAAGTACATTAATCTACACAAATCAGTGAGGAAGGCACTAATTATCCCTCCTCAGGCCTGTCCGCCCTCTCTCTGATGGGAGGTTGTGTCGGGCAGCAGCCGATGCAGTTCTTCCACTTCTGCCAGACTCAAGTTTCAGCAAGCATGTTTCCCCTTGCACGTTCTGCAATGACAATTGAGAACAAATCACAGGCCAAGAGTGCATTATTAGGGTTACTGGGTTACGTGCTGGTAAAATTTAAGCTTGACAAAATGCTTTTTCCTGGAGAATCTCAGAGGTGTCATCTGGCAAAGTGGAAAACAGAGCTCCTGCTATGTAACAATCTTTAGTGCTTCAGGCAAATATCTGGTGACACGTTTGGGAACGGCATGGTACCCATTTTAATTAGGGGAATTTTGAACATTGTGGCTCCCTAAACCTTTTTAGTGTGGGACCTGGGGTAGACAAATCTGAGCTATATCCCAGTTCCATACTACATACTCAGAATCTGGTTTCAAGATTCTGGTATGCTTTGATGGACACCACAAAGCAATGTACACAGAAATAGAGAGCCTATTCTGAAAAATATAAAATGAATACATAAGTAATTGTATAGATCTGGGTATCCAGGTACATCTCAAGAAACACTAAATAAAAGATTTGGGGGGCAGGGGGTACTTATTATTTAACATTTTTAATTTAAATTTTACACTGCCAGCAGCATTCTAAAGTAATAGTTTGATTGATATCTGGTGTTGTACATCCAATTTAATTTCTGTAAGAGTGCACTGATTTCTTGTAGAGGCCTTAACTGCCAAAACATATGCAGATTAATGTATAGTGCATACTTTATGGGAGGAAACTGGGACACAGCTGTAGTGTCACGATGTAGTGTCAATGGGATCCTATGTCAAAAAGTATTAGTGCTATGGTGGGTCAATCCATCATTTGCAGTGACCTACCACTCAGATTAACAATATATTACTGTAATTCCTTTTTTCTAGTGTATACTACTTTCATCAGCTTACACAACTAAGCCTCTCCCAAAGGATCAAATCTGTGCAGCAAGCCAGGGATGTCCTAAAAAATGTACAGTCTATTTCAGTTGCAATGTGGTAAACATTAGCCTTCATTCAGAGTCATGTTTTTGGCCACCTGGCTCCATATTCCCTCTCTTGTTAGCTCTAGTTTACTCTCCACAAACTCCTGAGGGAAGTATGTGGCTGCTAAATGGACCACTATGTTCACCAGGTAGTTGCTAACTTTGTCAGTCATTTGATGCTGAGCAGCTGCGCAGTGCATTTATCGTAGATTTTCTGCTTAAAAAGCTGCCTGTTGCAGATGGAAACAAATCTGATGAGGGTGATGAGACTGAACAAAAACAGTAAAGTTGAATGCTATATCAACTGTTAAAAATTAAAAAATACTGGTTAGAGCAACCTTTAGTCATCACAAACAAATATTATCTGTTAAAGGTCTACTCAATTCAGTTCAATACAATTTTGCTTTATTGGCATGAACGTCAAAGAACAATATTGCCAAAGCTCAAAAGATAATACAAAAGAACAATTCATTTCATGCAATTCATTAAATAGATAAAATAAAATAAATAAAACAGTAAACATGTGTTTATGTGTGTGTGTGTGTGTGTGTGCGCGCACCATAGGTCATTAGTTTGTAGAAGTAATTTTATGTTTAGACTCAATAACGAAACAAGAATATATTAACAAAAAAACATCCAGTACCAAATTTAAAAAACAAAAACAAAAAAACCCATTAAGTATTTGTGGTTTTTCAAGGAACAATTACTAAAATAACAAACAATGAAAATAATTTTAACATTTTACAGGACAGTTATTTAATTTATTTATCAGTATAGTCTGAGCCTCAGTTCGTGGCATGGGGAGATATATTTTGCGGCAATGATTTGGCATTCTGGCATTTCTCCCAGTAACTAGGGGACTTTCTGTGTGTCAGATTTAAGTTTGAGTTCAGGGTATATTTGTGAAATGTTTGGGAAGTGTTTTTTCTTAAAGTTTTATATTTAGGACCTGAGGTTAGAAAGAGCAGCTCTGTCTCTTTTACAAAGATTTTCTCCAATTTGGGGGGATTTTGATGAAATACATAGTTCTTTCCAGGTTGAGGAAATTCTCAAAATCTATCTATCGAGGTATCGCTTTTCTGAAAATAATGTCGGATCACCGTCCATTCTTTGACAACATAATCTCACTCCCAGCTTGTCATATGTGCACACTAAAGTTAGCAATAATAAATATGCAACATCTGGTTAGACTTACGAAATAAAACTAGGGGTTAACGTTTTGAAATGCCACTTGATGTGGTAAACGTTGTGAAAAGTTGACTTTGTGTTTCACACAGGAAACAAAAGCTGGTCTGCTGAGTGCAAGTCTGGTTCCACCCCAACCACCTCCTTATGCAGACTTTTCTGTTATTTATGTACTACACCTACTTTTAAAAACAAAGCTGAAGGGCATCCCAGCAAGTTACAAACTGACGGCCCAGGGGTCTTGGAGTGAGAGGTTTTTTTTACACCCATTGAGGATCAATTGGTAAAGGAATACTTCAACATTTTGGACAACAGGAGCATTTGCATAAACAACTATCCGTCAAATATAACATTAACATGTATATTTGGTCTTTACCCAAGTTGGTCCTCACACAAGGAGCCAACACTTACGGTGATGCTTCATTGGTAGGTTTCACTGAAATAGTATGAGTCTAATTATATACAGCCATTGTGCATTAAGACTAATTGCACCCAGCAGAGATTGCCCTCTGGATTACCAAGACAAAAGGTTGGTTTCAGTGGGTGGGACACACACATTTGTTTGAGCTTGCTCAACCGGCCTTCAGATTCTAGTGGAATGCTCAGTAATGTGCAAAGTGATAGCACATCAATACTAAGGGTGCTTTCACACTGGATCGATTGGAGACGTTGTTCCGAAACAAGGGGGCGTTTCCCTTTTGGCCCGGTTCGTTTGGTAATATGTGAACAAAACAATCGCACTCTGAACCGGAACAAAACAACTGAGCCGAGATCGCCTAGAAGAGGTGGCCTCAGCTCATTCCATGGAGCGGTTCGTTTGCAGTGAGAACACAACCGACCCACGAACCAGAACAAATCAGTGTGTTGCCTGGCAACCGAAACTAAAACATCGCTTTTCGACAGCTTCGGCGGCGTATTTTGCTAATTTGTTGCGGCTTAAGAGAATAGAGTAAAGTATTACCTCACTTCTGCCAGGTAACAAGACTTCAGGAAGTCACTGTTCCAGACCAAGAAATATGGTAATCAATTTGTGAGCTTTAGACGTACAGTAATGTTGACCTTGTTAATGGACTGTTTGATTTCATATTGATGCCCACTAAACAGTGGACATCCCCATTCTGATGTATTATTTTAATTGTTTTAATCTGATTGTATATGTTCTTGTGCAATGACAACTGTGCAATGACAACTATAAAATTTTAGTTTGTCAATTTATGGTTATAATGCAAGTAAAGCTTGCACAGAGAGCGTGTGGGGTCCTTTGGGTTGGGCAAAAGGGCACACACATCAGTCAGAAGACCTTAACAGCCTGCTGTGCATAACCACAATGTTCTGCTCATGTGTTTCCGTATTTGAAGGTGAGCAAAAGTGATGAAAAGATATATGAACAGGGTGACACAGTAATATAGGTATGTACTAATGTTGGAGTTTTGCAAGTTAAGGGAGATGGCATGTTGTTAAACAGTACATCTAATCAGCTAATAAGGAAATCAGTATTTTAGTCACCTGTAGCCTGTTATTTGTGTGTATGCGGAACACTAAGTGTGTGTTTTCATTGAATGTAGTCAAAATGCAAGAGGGAACCTGAATATTTATAACTTCAGTCAGAAGATGTAAAGTGCTTGCTGTGTGTAGCCACAACATTCTGCCAATGTTCTTGTGTTTATGTATTTACAGAGGAAACTGAGTGAACAAATTTTAAAGTCATGCACACCTTGAAGTCCCTTTTGTGTGCAATGGTACTGGTAGGCAAATTGTGTTACTTCAGAGCCAGACCCTCTGCTTCCAGTCTTTCTGCTGAGCTAAATGAGCAAACCATTTCTTGGCTCCAGATTAAAATTTAACAGACAGGTAAAAGAGTTATCCATCTTCTTATCTAACTGTTGGAAAGGAAGCAAATGCGTGAATTTCGAAAAATGTTAACTATTGTTTTTAATGGTCTTTCAAGATGTGCATATGAGAAGACATTAAAATAGTTTATCTTAAAAGTCTAACTGGAACATTTATAATGTGATACACCTTATTTGTGTTAAATGATCTAGTGATTAGAAGTGGGCTAGATTAAGTCGCTGACATCGACTTTGCAGCAATTCCTTCATCTCTTTACACACACTCATACTCCCCTAAATCCTCCATTCACTTTCACACTTTTCATCCACAAACTCTACTGTTGAACTACTGCTGTCTTCTTCAGGAGAACCTGTTGGTGGATACAGGCAGCTAGATGTAACACAGAAGAGGGTGCAGCCATTTGCAGGAGGGCTAGATATATGGCAGAGAGAAGAGATTGTGACAAGGCTCTTTGCAGATGGCAGACAGTTTTGACAATCTCACATTGTGCTCATCCCTTCTATCTGCTGAATGACCTTGGTGAACAGTAGAAAAAGAGAAAGGAAGAATGTGTGAGCTGAGAGAAAAATTATGACAGAAATTGCAATGACAACATCCAGACATACAAATTTAGCAGCTCCAACATTTGCAAGTGCATTAACTATAAAGCAGCAAAGATATATGCAAAAGAACTGAATGTAGGACAGTAAGATGTAGTGCATTTTTAAGTTCACTTTATTTTAAAGGAATCTCCACACACACACACACACACACACACGCACACACTAACCAAAGCTTCTTCTTGCCTTATTGAGGTGATTGATGCTGTGCACTAACTTGTAACATCCAGAGTTTCATTAAAACAAAATGCAAGAATCAAGATAATGGCGAAGGGGGCCTAAATAAAAGTGGCAGCCTTGAAATTGAATAGATATCAGTCCCATTTTTCACTTAATGCCAAAAACAGACAATTTGAGACAAACATATTTAAGGCTCACTTTTGTTTTTAATTCATTTGGTATCACCAGTGTCAGAGTAAAGGTCACAGTCATGATGTCTGCAATGTTTTGAGTGCGAGACCAGGTTGAATAAACAAGCACTTCACCATGGCCATTTAGATGAAGTAACGTAGATTGTTTGCGCTGACTCATCACTCATGTCTGTTACACCTCTAATCTACAACCACAACATGTATATTATTGGCTCCCAACTTGGGGTTTAGATTTGCAAGATTAATTTGAGGTGGTTACAATGATCAATTGAATAACAAACAAACACCATTCTAATACATTTCCAAGCTTTTCCTAACTCCATTCATCTTTATTGACTATTCTAATTAAACAATCTGAGAAGGGAACATCGAAACATACTTTCATTGCTCACTAGTCATAGATATACATTGTTCAAGATTACATGTAACATGGACAGCATCCTTCTCTCTGACAACACAAACAGAGAGTCCAGCTCCATTCCCACGTTGCTGGCCTTGCAGATCAGTTGTTGAGTCTGTTAGCGTCCGCTACCCTCTACTTGCTGTCCCAGCATGCAGTAGCAAACAAAATAGGATAGTCTGGCAGATGTTGAAGGACCTCAGCCTCCTCAGAAAATAGAGACAGCTCTGACCCTTCCTGTAGTGGGCTTGAGTGTTCTTGGCTCAGGCCTGTTTATTGTTGATGTGCACTTCCAGGTACTTGTAGTCCTCCACGGTGTCCACACCTACACCTTTTCCACCAAAAAAGAACTGGTTCGGAACTGGTGCTGGTTCAAAGTTGGTTCAAAGTTGGTCTGCTTTTTCCACTGACTAGAGAGCCCAGCAAACAACATCATTACGTCACTGTGTACGTTGCCATATGTCTTCGCCATCCCAGAAACGTGGTAAAAGAACGGTTCTAGTCCAGGAAAAAGTTGGTGCCGCTTTGGAACCTGTTTTCTTGGCCGAGAACCGGTTCTTTGGCTGTTGAAACACAAAGAACTGGTTTGCGAGTAGGCACCGGCTCCGAACCGGCTCTCAAATGCTCTGGTGGAAAAGGGGCCACCAACCCCACCATCCCCCCTCAGTGAATCCCATAACAAACAATGCAAGATGCATGTTTCAAATCCCCTTAGAAGTGTTGAAAGTAGTATGCTACAGTATAATGTAAAATACAGCATGCACACCTTTCACATTCACTTACATTATCAAACATTTACAGAATCTAACATTTTCCTAATATCTATACTATATGTAATCAAATTGTGATTAATGAAGACATACTCTACAATCACTGATGCAAGAAACAAACTATTACTGTATTCTATTTTTATGCAACATATAGGTTTGTCTAATCAAATTAATTTACTCTGAAACGAATGGCTGGTTTAATGTAATTATGGATGGTAATCATATAGTGTATTTGACAGTATTGTATTTTACATATGCAATCATTGCAGTGTAGCAGATAGATAGATAGAGAGATAGAGAGATAGAGAGATATTAAGTAATATATTCACCCCCAATGGGAAATTGCAGTGAAAGAGTTTGCATAGGTTTACATAACTGAAATGATCACAAACACAGCTTACTCAAAACACACATGAGGTATGTGGTAAGGGAGGTTACAAGAACTTCCTGTGTGTTTGTGCAACAACCATGCAACAGGATTAATATTACTGCTGCATTTTGTTGCATTCTACTTCTGCAAATGCATAGGGCTGTTGGGTAGTTTAATCTACAGCAATGCATCTATTCTATAAGATCATCATATTTTGCGATCCTGTGACAACCACATATTGTCTCTATCTCCAAAAATTCAAGCTTTACATGAGCTCAGAAGAACAGCCCTGATCCCAGCTGATCGGTTTTAATAGTTTATTTAGATTAAGAAGTAGGATCATTTTCTCAACTCATACAGGAACACTTCATCCTTCAGTTTATCAGAAAGAATTAAATTGAAAATCACCACATTTTGACGTTCATAGTTTTCTATACTTTAATGACAAGTTACTTTTTGTAATCTAAAAAGTAACTAGTCATTAAAGCTGTTAGACAAATGTAGTAGAGTAAAAAGTAAAACATTTGTCTCAAAGATGTCATGTGAAAGTATAAAGTAGCATAAACAATACTTGACTAAATGTACTTAGTTACAGTCCACCACTGACCACAGCAAATCAGAAGACTCAGCTCCTAACTTGCCACTAAGGTGACACCAGAAACAAGTGGAGCAATGTCACCTGACTGACTATTCAACAGGGTTAGTGCAGCAGTATGACGCTGCATGGGAAGATATAAAGATGATACTGAAGGGTAAGACACCACTGAAAGAAGGATATTACTGAGGCGGCTGTGGCTCAGGAGGTAGAGCAGGTTGGCCCCTTGGGCAAGACACTGAACGTCTCGGGCTACGTATGTAACCCTGGTTCCCCGAGAAGGGGAACGAGACACTGCGTTGGTTACGACACTATGGGAATGCCTCTAGGCGTAGCAGGTCTGAATGTGAATCAAATCACTTCAATCCTATTGTTTGTAGCTAGAACGGTAGGGTGTGACGAAATAACCGGAGGAGTATAAAGCACACCTGTACACACTCATCATTAGCTTAACCTATGAAGCAGGCGCTACAGGCGGGGAGAGAGGTGCGGCGGACCGACGCAGTGTCTCGTTCCCCTTCTCAGGGAACCAGG
>JAPMOB010208123.1:0-26342 GCA_029875015.1 Lepomis gibbosus
GGATATGCAATTATATATACATTTGTGTGGATACTGGTATTTTAAAAATCTCAGGTATATAATCCCTTATTATAGCATACAAACTCATGTAAAGTTTATGAATTTGCCTCAGGACCTAATATGTCATCCTTTACAAGAAAAATACAATAACATTTTGGAAGATGTACAATTTGCAAAAAAAGGTGTGAAGATTCACTAACAGATACATAAATACTGTACAGGAACTCAAAAACCGAAGCTGATATAGAAACGAATGCCCCTCTCACAAACAAAAAAATCCTTCTATTTTTACAAATAAACGCTCTGTCCAGAGAAACCATCCTTCTCAGCGTGAGATGTCTTTCCTCACTCCTTCCTTTGATATCCTTTGGTATAAAACATCACACAACAGCCAGGTTGGTAAACAAGAGTGTGCTGTGTGCAGCGAATGTTTACTGAGGTGCCAACCCTTTTGAACAAACATTTAAAATGGTAATACAACTTTAACCTCGTTTTATTAATTACATACTGGTTGATGCAGAACAGACATGATGAGCAGAAAACTGAAAAAATCTTTTGACATGGTGTAAACGTCTTGATGGGAAACAGTTCTGTGTGACCACAGCACAAAGTAAAACTGACGAAAAGGATTCATGAGTAGAGAGCAGTCTGATTAGGTGTGTGGTGCAGACTTTGGATCATATTGGATAATAACGTTTTTACACTGAACAAGATGAAAAGACGAAATGTGATGGGACATAATTAGTAATTCTCAAGGTGCAATACTGCTTAACATATTGCTAAACACTTAGTTAGAGAGAGAATTAAAAACAGAACACCACAAAGCCCCAATCAGTAATTAGACAGCTAGACAACAAATTGAAATAATGATATGCAGAACATTTCATATGGGATTATTTTCATAAGAGACAGCTCTGCAAAGTCTCTTTCCTTCTCTCTGCCTGCAGTCAGAGGAGGCAGCGAGATGTTTTTGCACCTATGAAATTGGTTCCACTGTGCCAGTCAAGAACAATCTATCCCTGGAGAGTCGAAGGGTAAATTCTGCGTAGTAATTCAAAACAGGTGTGGCTGGATGGCAGCAGCAGGCAGACACTAACTTGACACATTCAGAAGCTGCTCAGAGGCAGATTGAGCAGCCCAGCACAGCGAGGCGAGAACAGAGGACCTGCTACGCATCGATAGGCAGAGTCTCCATGGGCCACGAGGGATGACCTCCGCAACTTAAGTGGAAACATGCGGCGCAGATGCCGTCGCTGTGCTTACTGCTGTGAGACAAGCGCAGAGTGAACACCTCCGAAAGAGGTCAGAATGACTACAGACGGGAGTGAGTGATGTCAACAAAGAGGCTTTTCAGGGTGGAACACTTAACATCACCTGCGTAGGAAAATGTGCCGACCCAGAGAGGGCTTAGTGTTTTCACAAACGTTTAACCCCCACGTGTTTAGGTAAGTGGCCAGCCATTCACAGAACGTATATATTTGTAGGTTGAGGATCACACTCTCCTCCCCTCCTTCTTTTCCCTCTGTCTTACAGTATATACTCCTTGACTCTGTCTTGGAGGCGCATGCGGAAAATAATGTAACAGTGTAAATATTATGCCTGTGTGTGCTTTTTGCAGTTGCATGGTAACATAGACCAGGCAGCCCGCTCAACGCTGGCAAATGGTTTTTCAGAGTGGCTGGCTCCACCCCGTCTACCCCTCTCAGAGCCGAGGAGTCAAACTGAAGTCAATGGCTGCTCTCATGAGCAGATGAGTGACGCCTTCTGCTGTGGTCGCTGAGCCCCAAACCCAGCAGAGAGGAGGGGGGACGAAAAAAAGGCATCGCATGAGGAGGGAAGCTTAAAGGTGGTAAAATATGAGCTGAAGTCGATGCTCAGTAGAGGCCAAGACCACCAACAGAAACATAAAGAGACTGTGATCAGAATGATGGTCTTATTTAGGTCTTCATCTTATAAAAAAGACCTAATTTCATTATAACTTAAGGTACTTAAGTTCTGTGTTTCTTATGAGGTTTCTTATGAGGTACTTTGATGTACTTTCATTTGGATGGATGCAACTTTTTACTCCACCACATTTATCTGACAGCTGTAGTTCCTGTGCAGATTCAAATGTTATGTTCAGCTTTAGGCAATCATGGCTGCTGTCAAGGAAAACATCTTGGATTTCACCACTCAAAATCACAGCTTAGTTTCAGCTAAATAAAACATATCTTTGACACAATCTGGAGAGGGACATTTAAACCACATGCAATTTTATGTCACTATTCCTTTGTTTTATTGTAATGGTTTGAAAAAAATAATCTTCAAAATAATGCTTTGTGTCTTATACTTTTTTACTTTTATGTAATTTAAAAGGGAGACTACATAACTTTTTAAATAGAAAATAACACAAATTTCCACAAATGAAACGTTTAATTCACATTCTCAGTCTGATATGAACAGTAGCTTGTGTTGGCTAATGCTAGTAAATTTAAGGTAGATATTGCTGTGTAATCTACTTCAACTTCAGTTCACTTTGGCTTTTGACTCAGATCCGCTGTTACACTATGTTAACATTATTGATGAACAGTTATTCCATTGCTGTCACTTTAGAGAGAGCCTGCTGTCAAGCAAAAGTTATATAGTCTTGCTTAAAATATGGATTTTTACTTCGCCCAGAGTTACAGCTGCTTACAGTGTGGATAACTACTAGAGAAAATTTTCAAATTCAAAGTTATTAATTTGTGGTTTATTATTAACTTTAAGTGACATTTCTACTTTAATTCCCCTCTGTCTTTTCCTTGGCACTTTTAATTATTTTCTCCATACATGCCACTTGCTTTTATTACCATGTTACACTGGCTAACCCCTGTTGAACCTGCAGTATTAGTCCCCAAACGTGATAATCCCATCCATTCCAATCACGCCAGATTCCAAACAGAATTAAATTATTAAGGAGCTTACGTTAAAGCTTTTAGGGCTTTGGCTGCGGACCTACAGAAGGGCGCAAGCCATGGGAATGGACATGGAGTTTCAAGCTGCAAAAAGTGTGCGTCTGAAGGAGATGTTAAAGCAACATACAGAGTCGTTGCATATGGGAAAAACAAACAGGGAGTATATTGGGTTTTGTATCAAACGCAACATACTGTGTATAAAATATCTTAAAACAATTAAAAGTTACCTGTCTCATTTTGAGGTATTTTGCTTGCCTTACAGAGCCTTCACGAAGAATTCACGACTAGAATGCCAGCTTAAATGGCTCATAAAGATATAGACATTTTTTGCAGTGTAGCACTTGTCTGAGAAAAAACAGGAAGCTCTGCTCCCTTTATAGTACAAACCCTCCGTCTTCACCTCGCAAAAAAGCCCTGCCAGAACCAACGGGGCCAGTTACTAGAATTTATGAGTGTGTCAGAGCGGACCAGTGGCTCGGATATGTGCTACCATCTAATTTGACCCACAGAGAAAGTGGAAACAGATAGAAGCGGCCCTAAGGGCTTGCTATTAAAGCTGGCAAAGTTTGTGGGTCTTTTGCCTGTACATGTCATTGCATCAACATAGAGCAGAAGACTGCAAAATTGGATGTATGGGAGTTCAAAGCTGAAAAAAATTAGTCAGAAAACCAAATAATAAGGATAATCTGTACTTTAATATCCATGGCGCATTTGTTTAAAACAACAGGGGAGAAAAGTGAATGACTATGGCAGGTCTAAAATTAAAAAGTACAGAAAGTCATACACAGCCTACAGACACACAATCCAGCCTGTGTTATTTGGATTGGAAAAACAAGGACTTAAAGTCTTAAAAAGTAACAGTGTGGGGCCAGTTTAAGAGCCCTGCTTTGGAAGCATGTCAAAACAGGGATTGAAAAATCTGTTGAGAACTGAGCGACCTGTACGGAATGAAACACAATAATTACATTGTCAACTTTTGTCTCGCTTGTGCCGCCAAGGTTTAGCATGAACACAATAAAATCCCTTCCGCCATATGTGAAAGCATACAACAGCATTGGCTTTGGCTGTCAAAGACTCAGGCCAACTCAATAGGCAGTCAACACGCCCATCTCTCCCCACCTCCATCTGATGGCTCAATAGAGAGGTGAACTTTAACCTTTAGACCCTGTCCCTCCATAATGGAGGAGGCTCTGAAAACCACCGTCGTCTGGGAAGGTGCACAATGCTCTGGCACGTCGCCCTGCTGGAATTTAATTTTCCATTTTACAAATGAGCCACACATCCTATTTACCGTTTCATTTAGCTTCAACAAATGTACCATTTAGTTCTCTGTGTTGCCTTTCAATAGACTTCTAAGATAGAGCTGAATGCCTGAACTACCTTGAGTGTGCTCATGGGAAAGAATGTACTGAGAAGATGTTAGTGTGCATCTACGTATATAGGCCTGTAAGACTGGATAATCATAGAATATCTAGGAAACACTACTGCCCTAAAAAGTCCATTACTAATGAACCAAAAGAAGACCCAAAAAGAAAATCTGAGACGTTTCTGTGGTCAGACAAAGGAATCCATTACATCAGAGCTGGCCAACAATGACCGGCTAATATCTGCTTTATAAGAAACCTTTAATATTTTATTCACATTTCTTTTCTTTTATGACAATAGCATAATGATACGATCTCCCTAAGTCTATTTCCTTATTTTCTTTAGTCTATTCTGCTTTGCAGTATCACTTCTAAATGTCTTTACCATTAAAGTATGTATAGCATGCAAGTCTGGTATTAACATTACCATGACTTACTGAATAATGCTGCAAAAAATCCCTATTATCTAGTGTCATTTAGTTTCATATATGATTCATATAAATAATACTATATATAGATCTCTTTATATTTTACAAAAAACAAATGCAATTTTAGGCCTGCAAAGAAGATGAAATTGCTTGTTAAAAGGGATGGCTTTAAAGAACAAAGGAGAACATGGTGCATCTTCAGAAAGGGTACTTTCAACCACTCCAGTGTGAAGACGGGAGGCATTTATGTAGGCGGGTAATGGACCTTAATGGCCGGCTCAGTCAGAAACTTTCCCTCACACTAGTGCATATCTGAAGACACTCAGAGTAAATGACAAACCTGCTAGTAACAGTGCTGAGTGGAGAGGATGCCATTGTCCTGATCAGCATGGATCAGTTAGCAAGTCAGTTACAGTCACAAACACACTCCCAGCCTCGTGTGGCAAAATCCTCCTGTCACCCGTCCGAACCATAATAATCAGACACGGGCGCGATTCATTGAGTTGGAATTAACTACGGCTGTCAAATCAAAATTGATCTTGTCATTTCAATACGGATGTGAGACCCTGTTGGAGGAATAGAGTCTTTAGATGGCCATTGTCAGGCTGTCAGGGCTCAGGGTGCCCCCAACACCATCACCACCACCCATCTTCCCCCAACCCTGCAAGATGAGGGGCTGGAACACGTGAGAGAGAATGCACTCCTTTATATCTCTTACGTGTCTGTCTACATAATGACGATTCAATCTCCAATCTTCTTCTTACCTTATGCTTTTCATAAATATTTGTTTGTTTTAGTTGTCTTTTTATTGTCTATAATAGTGAATATACCCCTTTTCAAGTTATTGATTTTGTCAATGTTGGACAACTAGTAAACTATTAGCAACAAACTGTCATTTAGGCACAAATTTTAAAAACCAGGCACTATGTTTGTTTTTTGTACAGCTGAACAAGCTCATTAATCTTAATTTGCACTGATTGCTAAAAGGTATTTCTGATGTCTACCAAATTATTGCTGGACTCATCTTTGATGCTGTTTCTATATATTTATAAAGGTTTAACTACTGAATCTTAACTTATGAACCAACTCGTACTAAATAAAGTGCTGGACTCCTATTATTTTCTTGTGAAGAACAGACTATGCATTTTAACCTGTAGCTTCCACAATGCAATAGTGAGTTAATGAATAGGCCAAGATTAGTCATCAAGACAAGAAATCAAGGCACCTCGGTGCTTCTCCTAGTTTTTGACTGACAGGTGATCTATGGGAAATGCAAATACTAACAACAATGAATGTATGGCAGGAGGAAAAGGAGGATAACCATATTAAAAATTAGGAGACAATATAATTGTATTAGGCACATCACTCAACTTAATTGCAGATAATGTGATTTATTTTCAGTGCAAATGTGCAATGCCTGTTTTATCTTCAGTAGCCAGGATATTTCTTTCATAAAAGGATGCTGCTGAGCAGATTAGATGCTCACCTCCATTTTTTTGGGGTAGAGGAATGTTATTTATGATAGAGTGATTAAACGTAGTGATAAAAATCCAAAAGACTAAACATTTTAAGGTGGCCATTCTTTGCAGGGTGGTAGTGGGGTTAGCAGATGTTTTGACATTAGGACGAGTTGAAGCTGTTACCTCTGACCCCCCTGAAGCCTGGCCGTGTCACAGGCTTGTCCGTCACCCAGCACCCTGATTCTAAAGAGGATGACCTCTTTGTTCACCTCATTCAAGGCCAACAGCGGACATATGGTGATCGGTTAACTGGATTCTAAAACAGTTCTGGGACAGGAGAGAAGGAGGGGAGGAGCATCTTGATAAAGACATAGAAAGCAACGACTCAATAACTGCCATCTCAAATCTTACATCTCCATCAGACTAAATTACTGATACATGTTCTTAAAGGCACCGGAGGTGTGGTAAACGATGCATTTGCACTTGTATGCTTGCAGGCAATTTAAGCTAGCTGTAACTTTTATTTAAACCAACAGTCACTGCCAAATGTCTCTGACATAATCAGATTGTTTAACCAACGAGTTAACGACAAATGTAAAATGTTCTGTTTGGTTGGACACTTTCATCCTAAATACTTCACTGCAACATGAGTGCCTATACTTTCAGCATGGGTGGCCACAGTGGGAACTAAAGCGACTGCAACAGGTTGGTGCCAAGTTCGACCCACTGAGCTATACAGAGCAGAAAATGTACAGGAATTTGTATCGGTGGCTTGTTGACCACTTATAGTGTCACAGCTCACACTGACATAACACAGTACAAGGCCAACAGGACCTCACATAAGGTGTAACAGCTTACTATGGATAGTTAGCTATACATATCACTCTCAGTATACATTTAACATGTGTTAGAGCAGGGGAGATTACTAAATGGCCAGTGCTGCAGAGGGAAATAGACTGAGCTATAGGCACTGTGCAAGTTTGGTCTACCATGATGATGGTATGTTTAAGCTGACATTTTGTAGAACAATAACATAAAGGGATAGGGATTTGGAGAAAAAGCCAGAGATTCGGTGGATAAAAAAAAAATCTAGTCAATCTAATGTAAGTGTTTAAATCGGTCAGGTTAGGATTAACTTTATCACCAGCAAATCTTAATGTTGTTGCTGTCGGAGAGCCACTCCAGTCTGAGTTGCAGTATCCTGACGGCTGGTGACAGGTGTGTGAATGTGTGTGTGTGAGTGGGGACAGAGGGAGAGAGACAACTGCTGTTGGTCTGCTGGGAGCAGATGTTGGAGATCTCTGTAAACTGTTAATAGCTGCAGGATCTCATTACATTTAACTCTTTAAATGCCAAACCTTCACTGGGGAGAAAGTGACTCTCGTTGCCTTTCACTACCAACCTGACACATGTTGCTGAAGTTAGAAGATACAATTTCAGTGTCACACAAAACAATTTGAAATTGCATATCTTTATTACAGGTGGTCAAGTTTTTGCTATTTTTATGGAATTAAATTGTGAGTATGTAACTTCTGAAAGAAGAAACTCATTCTTCTGCTTACAAATATAAAGTTGAATTCATATGCAACTCAGCAGGTGAATCAACTTAGCAGGACTGCTGTTACAGCCATACTTTGTCTGATATGAACAGTAGCTTATGGTGGCTAATGTTAGCTGACGTTAGCAAATATTAGGAAAAGTTTGCTCTTTACTGGACATTATTGAGTCACTTCTGACTTTATGACTCTCCCTTCTTGTGTTAACATTAACACAGCGATAAATGCTTTCTTCCCTGTAGACTGTATATGTTTTTAAACTGGATTTACATACTTTTGTGTGTGTTTTGTGTGTGATTCTTTATAAGTGCAGCTGAGCTACATGAAAATGTAGCAGCACTGCCATTAAAGTTTGAAAAGAAAGGGCACTCATCTAGGTTTTGTTGTAGTAACACCACCGTTTCCTCATTAGGTAAATCAGTAAAAACAAGACATAAAGATACAAGAAACTAGACTTTTTCGCATTAACAAAATCATAAATTATACTTGTTTTTATACTAGTTACAGGTAGATAAATTGTCTTCCATCATCACTTTATTACGGCAGTGTGAGGGCCAAGAGAAATAAAATAAAGGACAGAATGATGCAAGAATTTCCATATCTAGGCAAAATGTTAAATTTGTATGTTATTAAGTTTGAGTTTATTTAGAAACAAAACACACATTTTGACTGTTTGAATTCCAATGTTCTTACCACAATGAGTCTGTCTTTTAATCCTACAGCTCAGGGCCATTAAAGGAAAACAAAAGTAAACCAAGCCCTGTTACTTTAAGCAGTGCCATTCCACATGAGAGCCCAGTGTTTAGAGTGAATCCGATGACAAAACTGAGTACAACAGCTGTTTGCTGCGCTGCATTACTGTCAACATTGAGCTATCACGCGAGCTTGCATGTATGCGTGTACCACTGTTGTTTTCAGCACAGCGGCTTGACGCTGTAAATTTATTTTGGTTACCATGAGAGTGGCCCGAGTCCTGCTGGGGACATCCAGCCATGCGGTGTGTTTTCTGACCTTTAGTTACCGTGAGAAGATTCACTGAGTATGAGCGTTCTTTCAGCACTCTGCTTCACACTTTTCCTGTTATAGAAATTCACACCAGGGAGCATCGCAACACTCACACTGATCTAATGATGGATGCACAGCAGCTCTACTGGACAAGCAGGGGATTAAGATGCCTTGCTAAAAGGAACTTTGATGGTAGCTCAAGAAGGGCAGAGCACCACCTCTTCCGGGCAGATTTTTGGAGCTGGTGTGAGGTTTTGAATCTTTAAATCATAGCCATGGTCCTCTCACCTTTAGGCATTAACCTGTTTGAAATTAAGTTCTCTTACCTTGATGCCTCCCATCCTTTGCTCTCCCTTGAATTCTTTGCCGTTCTTCAGCCAGTTGATGGTCGGTGTTGGGTTTCCAGCTGCAGCACAGCGGAACTTGACGGTATTGGCGGCTGGAACGGCCAAGAGCTTCTTGTCCATCCGGTCAGGCCTAGTCCAATATGGAGGTTCTGTTGGTAAAACAAAATACAGGGCATTGCATCAGTGATGGAAAACTTCTTCTCCAAAACCAAACATACATTATGCAGTGCTGAAAGTCCTCAAGTCATTTGAAATAACTGTCAAGTATCGACTCATCTAAAGCTTGATTTCTAATCCTTAAATCTCTTATGCTCATTAAACTGCAAGCAATTTTGTCAAAACTGCAAGTCAAATCACAAGTTTGTGCAAGTCACAAGTCGAGTGTGAAGAAATTTGAGACACATCGTAAGTCAAATCTCCAGTTCTTTGAAACAAGTTCAAGTCAAATCTCAATTAATCCAAGACAAGTAGTCTCAAGTAATTTGGACAAGTCAAAGGTCCAGTCTGAAATCATTTGCCATGAGGGGAAAGTCCAAGTCTTCATAAGCAGTTAAGATGCAAACCTTTTAGGTCTGAATCTTGACTATTAAAATGGCACAGTAATTAAAGAGGTGTTAATAGTGTTTAATATGTAGCTAGGACAAAGTCCTCTAAATTAATATATTTATATCATATTATCAAGTCAAAAGCTGAAACTTGAAGGTTTTTGTTTCCAAGTATTTAGGGAGTCAGATCTCAAGTCCTGATTTTTGTGACTTGAATCTGACCCGCTCTGCAAAAATGTACTACTTTCTTTTCGTCAGATCAGACCCTAACTTTCTATTATCTGGTATATTCTTAGATCATATTTTTTTTGGGGAAAGCCCTACAGGAATTCATTGTTACATGTTTTTGTAATTACTAAAATCTGGCCCAGACGGGAAAACTTACTCTTCTGCCCTGTCTTCAAATTGGTCCATCTTGGATGAGTTACCTACTATGCCAGAACAGATGTGAGGTTGTGGATTCAATGGAGGTCTTCCCTCACCACTCTGATAAACAACATATAGTACCAGCACTTTCTTTCTGCAAAGGCAAGCCAACCCGTCTGTCCCAAGAGATATAGTTAAGTTCAAAATGCGTAAAAAGTGTAAAACACAGTTTGACGGATGTTGAAAGAACACAAAACCTGTGCGTGAAGCGTCACGAGGACCAAACAATGCTTNTTCTGAGAGTTTGGAAACCTGTCAGGGCGATTTATTGAGTTGTATTGAGAAGATTGCAGACAAAGAGAGTGTAGCCAGTCAGAGAGGCCCATTGTTCCTGCTGTGTGGGTGTGGAGGGTGAAAGCAATGAGGCATGTCTCTCTCTCTCTCTCTCTCTTTATAAGTCTGTGTGAGTTTGTGTATGTGTGTGCGTGTGTGTGTATATGTGTGTGAGTGTGTGTCCCAGGACAAAAGCTGGGGAGGTGGCTGACCGGTCATCAGATGTCTCTTTTACTTTCTAAATGCAGGAGGAGAGAGAGGAGCTAATTACCATCTCAATGTCTGCGCTTGTGTGTGTGTTTTTGTGTGGTCATGTGAATGTGTTATCTACTCGGGTGGGTGACTCGGGTCGCACCCTCGAGCCCTACATAGTGGGCAACTCAGGTGAGATGTCAATCAGAGACGTGTCGACATTAAAATTTAATACCTGTCTGTGATTGTGTCTAATCTACCACACGTGTGTGTGTCTGTTTATCATACTGCCTAGAGTCTTTTGATATATTTCTGACACACATCTTTGGCTCTTGCCATCAAATTTTGGCTTCAGCTTCACAGAGTAATTACAACCAGGCCGAGAGAGAGATTCAGTGATGAAAGACTCAGACGTATCTTCTTAGAAAGCAAACAAACAGAATGTTACTTCACTCTATTGAACAGACTATAAACTCTGTGTGTTTACAAACTCTAATGGAGCAGCTGAACACTGCTCCCTGCTTGAGTTAGAGACTCCCCAGCTCGCTAAGACAAACGCTCTCCACGTGCAACCGTGCACACACACAAACCTCCTCCACCTTAAAAGGGAAATATCTGTTGGATTTCATTACTTCTCTCTCTCTGTGTCTCCTCTGTCTCGGCGTATTTGGAGCGACACTTGGCGCAGCGTGGGACAACCCTCCAAGGAGTCTGAACACATTGTTTTCTTGGCATCGTAATCAGCCACACACACACTCGGTCAAAGAGAAACACACACTGAGTTTTTAAACAGTCTCTTTCCTGATGTGTGGTCCTCCTCCTCCTCCTCCTCTCCCTGCTGCTGCTCCTGAACTCATCTGTGCCTGAAAACACCTTCTTGCTGGTGATGATCCTTCAGCCACAATGAGGTGTTTTACCCAAAATAGACGCCTGTGTAGATTCTGTACGAGCTGGGATGCTCGTCTCCATGGTTTGTCCCAAAAACACATTAAGATTGGTTTATTCGTTGACCTTTAACTGCTAAGTGCTAAATGCTGTGTTTCTGCACAAGATCACCTGTCAATCAAACTGCGGGCGGCTTCTTCCTCTGATTTTATGGCAATTAAGTTTCAGCGAGTGTTTTTTTTTTGTCAGTTCAGAGGCAATTGCTGCTCATGCTAACCACCCTGCTCCTCTTCTACTTATTCCACACTAGAAACACAGGCAATTTATTTTTGATTGAATTAACCTTTTAAAACATAACACAGCTATTTTTTAAAAGGAGCTGAGTGGGTATCAACTGATTTTCATCTCTTTTTGTCTTGTACTGCGGAAATTAACAGTAAAGAACATCCTTTTGTGGAAATCAGAGCTCAGAATTTTCTTCAGGCGATCACAAGTGAAGAGAAAAATTGGATAAAAATACAGAGAAAGAAAACCAGAATCAAAGCTGAAAGTAATTATGAAACAAATGTTTTAAGCGCAATTTTTTTTAAGTAAACATTTTTTGAACAATGAAAAACTTCTTAGTAAAGATATGCTCATTTCAAATGAAAATAGATTAGTATTTAATGTAGAGGCGATTTTCTTATTTGGAGTTTTATTTTACTTTGTAAGTTTTGTGATAACAGTACAGAGTTTTCTTACTAATGCTTCAAACTGTGACGAAAGGGATTTGTTGGCTTTATAGGCACTTTGCAATGTCAGATAAAGTAAAAATCGCGGCCTCTTCCAATTCAGAAACAGCAGTCAATATTTGGACTTCAGCATGTTTTTGATTTACTGTGGAGTCCTGCTCTGTACACTCAGCAACACACAGGAATCCCATCCCGTGTCTAATTGGCTGGATGGTATTTCCTCAGCAGAGGGGAGTGGGATTTTCTACGAGGGAGGCGGGGGGACCAGAGCAGATACCCCTCAAACCCCACAGGGACGGGGTCTGGAGATAACCCAGCCCTGTGTGGATATGCGGTCACTGTAGTGGAAACTAGTATACTATAACATCTTCTTTCAACTCAGCAGTTACAGTGTCAAGTCCACCCGTCAGCTGCAGAGGTTAACTGAGGAGGGGAATCTCTCTGGGAGCTCAAAAATGCACAACTGTAGCTCTGTTTGTTTGGTTTACGTTCGATAATAGACTCCAGCAGAGAAATCACTAAACACCAACAGGGAGAGGTCAGTCAGCGAGGGGAGATATATCCCATGAATTGGCATTATATAAAAAAATGTAATTGACCTGAATTAAAAGAAATTGATAGTGACTGATATATTTAGTGGGATTACAGTTACCAGGTACCAGTGTTGTTTGCAGTTGGTATTCCAAACTCAGTGATAAATTAAAGGTACGATGAGTGTGATTTGACAGCAAGTTCAAAAATGAAAGTATATATTTCAGGTTTCTGTGTATCCTTACAACCCATACAAGTATGTGTAGAGTTTTCTATCAATGCTGACAAAGAGGTGGTATTTTCAGTCACTTGGTTTGTTTGTCTGTTAGTTAGAAGGGTTCCTTAAAATGATTTACTAGTTTCATTGAAATTTGGTGAAAAGGAAGGCCGAAGCTGAAAAACGCGATGATGAATTTTAACGGAAAGTTGCATTTATTTTCTTGCAAGATAGGGCTTTTAGTTTTAAAATTGTCAGTATTTTCTCATGAACTGCTGCATTTACTCAAAAGGAAGTAAACTCTGGCACATGTATGCAGGAGTGATTATCTGTAACTGTGTGAATTTTGATGCAGATCCAGATGCAGATTTAAATCGTCTAAATAGTTTGTTAATAAAATAACAAGTTTGCGGCAGGGGTATTCTAGTGCTTTTTTGTTAACAAAACAGAGTATGATTACATCTTCTTTGTATTTGGACTAAACATTGCCGTTAGAAGTGTTACATATTAAAACACACACCCCTGCAGCTCTCACTTCACTTTTCCTCTGACTCCTGGCTCTGTGCTGCGGGTCAGAGGAGCGTGACTGTGGCTCTCTATCAGCCCAACTTCCGTGCGACAGCAATTAGCTGGAGCAGGACACACCGCAGTGCCGATCGCCACAGCACAAGGCCCTTCAGCACTCAGACACCGATCTGTGGAAAAGGACTGGGGGGGGGTTGTCTAATTGTGTAATTGTATAATTTGCCCTTGCTGACGCCTGCGAGCACACAGGCAGATTTCATTACAGATTACACTGGGGCTCTTTGAAGGCACGCTGCCCCAGAGGGCCTGCAGGGACTCAAGGCAAACAGAGTCGGAGGAATGGCGGCCACGGAGCAGCGTAGCGTGGCCCGGCGTCCGGCTCTCTGCTCTCCTGCCAGGGTAAACAAGGAGGCTGCATAGCTCAGAAGCACAGATTAGGCTCTGTTAACATTCCTCCCCTCGACACACACATTGCCCTTTCACTTCACATAGGCTCTGAATGTGTACACCGCTTTCCGCACTGCAAAAAATACTTCCTTTAATAACTCTTATTCATCAGGTGAGGGTGGGCGATGGTTCTATCTCTGACCTTTTATTTGCTCTTCTGTCAAGTCCACATGATCTTGAAACTTGTATTTTACAAATGGGTTTTGCCATTTTCAAATATATTCTGAGAGGTAAAAAGTGGAGGAACTATTAGACAATTACAAGTCAAAACAGGTTAAATATTTTCATACAAAAGACTATCATAGGGGATGAGGGTGGGACTTTTTTCACTGTAGTTCTTTCATGGTACGGTTGCTTTCCAAAGATTTTATGACATTGATTTAAGAATGCATTGCACTGTAAACAAATTTAAGGACAATGCCCCTCTTAGGATCTATTCAGGCATTTTAAACTCGAAAATATTTTGATGTGTATTCAGACATATTAATGTTGACATTCCTAGCAGCAGATGTCATTGGAGGTTTTCCTTCTTTGGCGATGTCATTACCAGTAATCTTTTTCACTTGTTTAATTTAAAGTTTCTCATTATATCATTACATGACATAATCTAACCTGACTTTGTGCAGAAAACCCAAGTGTTTTTCTGCTTGCCAGAACAAAAATGCCAAATGTCAACCCCAGAGTTTGGTCAATACCATATCTCTATGTGTTGGCCTGCTAAACCTTTACCTGCTCACGCACTGTAGATGCCTGAGATTTAAGTGGAAAGTTAAAAGATAACAGATATGGCTGCTATCTTTCTCTTTGAATACAAATCTGGTGTCAATCTTACAAATTGGTTGATGATATGATTTGTGTGCAGCGTCGTCTCCACTGGAATTACTGCTTCTACCTTCTCTGCCTTTCCCAGAAGGCCTTGGGAGACAGCTGAGCGAGTTCTGGAGGTTGTTGGAGAATGAGCTCATGACTGCAGCAGCTTGTCGTCTTTCTTTCTGTGTGTTTGTCTCTCCTCTGAGAACAGTCAGCTGTGGCCAGAAGCATCATTTCTACTGGCAGCTACAGTGACAAGTCAGAGTGACTCAACTCCTTAAATCTTCTTTTTTTGTGCCATCTTTTCTCTTCTCTCTGCAATTTTCTCTGTCTTGCTGTCAATCAGCAAATGTTTTCTATACCCTCTCCCTCATTAATGGCCTGACTCTCTCACCATCTCCACATCTCTATTATCGCCCTCCCTGCATGTGGATGTTCTTCCGCTCACCGACGGGGACTCTCCGTCTGGCTGTGTGGCTCGTCACATGGCTCCTTCCTGCTACAGCCGGCTAATTAGCAGTGGCTTAGCGGACATTAAGCAGCGATATGGGGTTTAACATTTCTGGGCTAATCCCTCTCCTTTTGGCCAGGAAATCGGAGCCCCGTATGTCATGAGGTAGACTTACATCCAGAGATTAAGTCTGGCAGTCTGAGGCTATTTACTGGCATTCAGGATGTCTGCAGTAAGCTGCTGCTGCTGCCACTTCGGCCCATTTAGAAAACACTCCAGGCTTTCACCATGAAGTGAAGCTGCGCATTCAAACACATTCAGGTTTTACATTGCAGCTCCAAAGTGACTTTCAATACAAAAACAGCAACAGGAAGCTTTCTGCCGTGTTACTCTACAGCCTATTCTACTGCTTTCTTCTATAATCTCTCTGGATAAGAGCACCAGCTAAACGCCTTAAAGAAAAAGGCAATACTGTATGAATATGAAGCTAGATTACACTTTTAATCCGCCATCATCCGAAGTAAGCAGAATGTAGGAATTCAATCTTGAAAGTGATAGTACCAAGACAAAGAATATTAACAGACATTCCTGTGTTCATTAAATGATTGAGTGCTATAATAAGAACAACTATTATTGGTCTTATTATTCTTATATCAGAGAAAATAATTAGGATAAATTAGCAGGTGATTATTGATCTACAGTATAAATGGACACTAAGCTTATTTTTCCAAGCACCAGCCTTACTAACAGTGGTTTCTTGGTTTTGATAGTCTGTCTTTCTCAAAGCTCTCTTTCATGCTGTCATCAGCAACAACTGCCTCATTAAAATACAGATTTATTTCCTGTCTTCTAACAGCGAGGAAATCCTTAACTTAAAAAAAATTGAAAGGGAAAAGCAGCAGCAGCAGCAGCAGCAGCAGCATCCCAAACCGTTAACAGTTTCAACATCAACAGAAACCTCAACAGCTTAATTTGCTTTTTTGTTGTTGTATAAATGAAAGAATAACAAGTTTTAATATGATGTATTTACTAAAAGCTTGCTTTGCTTTTATTTTGATTCTAGGTGACAATAATTGAGGGGACAGACAGATTGGGCACAACAACAAAGGTCCCCAGCTGCAATCTAACAGCAGATGTCCACTTAGTTGCCTGTTTAAATCCTGTCTTCATGAATGTTCAGTTTTTGTTAAATGTGGTTTAGAGAGGTGTTGATTGAACTTTATGATCGTTTTGGAGGCTGCAGTTGCTAATGATTTTCATATTTGTATGAGCCACCGTCACTCTCTGAGTACTTTATTTTGAGTTGAGTGTGACGACACTTGATTTGGTCAGAGCTTTGTAGCGCCATTTACAAAGGGGCTTTGATTTGGGCAGGGCGTCCGCCTGTCACTTTGTCACCAAAACAGTACCGTATTTCGCTTCTGGCACCAATTTTGTTTTGTAATTTTTGTGGACTGGGATCCGAGACATGATGCACTGTCTGACAATGCTAGCATGTTTTTGGCTGTTTTTCACTGACGCCTGCAGTTCATTGTCAAGATGTAGACTCGTCTGATCGAATCCTTCTTCTCTGAACTACTGTGAATTGTCAAAATATGCTAATAGTTATTCAATTCAGTGGAAAGTTAAGCATTTGCAATGGTTTTCACATAACTTATCCACCTCTCTTTCTGTAGGTATCTCCTTTTCTGAGTCAGGCCCTCTATTGTTTCCCTTTCTTCACTTGTATCCCGTCATCTCTTCCTCTCTTAAAATATTTCCATCATTTCATATTTCTCATTTTTTTCATCTGTTTGCGCCTCTCCTTCCGCTGTCTCCCTCTGTATGGTACAACAAAGGCAGCTCAGTGTGGCGTCTGGCTGGTCGAGAGCACGCCAAGGGGTGGAGATGCTTTCTGTGTCTCTGGAGTCATGCTAGCTGACAGTGTGGAGCGTGTAAAGCTGGCAGCAGAAGCGTTCTCTCATCGTTCTTTGTTCACCTGCACCTGAACTCTGCACGTCTCCAAATGCCAAAACAGCACACATCACAACAGAACGCTGAGAGGGGTGTTGCCATTGGAGAACCAGCAGCTTTTGATCTGTGCGAAGGTGCCGTTTAGTTTAATGCTCTGGGGAGAAGCTTTAATGTGAGCACAGCAAGACAGTGAGCGGTTATAAGAGCCATATAATTCCAATTACAGATGTAAAAGTCCAATCCGTTGCATAAATCCAATGATAGTCACATAAATGCCTGTAAACGCTGCTTTCTGAGCAATTCCTGTGGCTCCTACTGACAAAATCTTTCATCACAACGACAAGCGAAATGAATCCAAGTTTCTGAAATGCAGATAAATGGTTCACATAAATAATGGGAAGAGGCCATTTCTGTCCAACAAGAGGACAGTATAACTACATTACACATTTTGCTAGCACTTTTCACTTGTTCATCATGTTAGTTTGCTAAAAATCTGGGGTTAGCAACACCAGAATCCCTAAAAAACCTGGAAGGTAAAGAAACTCAGAGGGCCTACAACCTTTCTAAGAACTGTTAGAAGGCTTGCACAATCTTTAATATCAATATTTATGATATAGAGATGAAATATTTTTTTTACTGTTTCCCTTTACAGTCAAAGGGAACTAAACTTACCCTAACTCTAACCCGCTCACAGCAGTTAACAGCTCCCACTCTCAGGTTTACTCAGCAGTCTGTGTGGCAGGTGCTGGTCATTAAGCTTAACGATGTAGCTCATGCTGCCATAATGGAACTCAGGTTGAATTTTTGACGTGAGAGTTTGATAACTATCTAGATGCTAAGTATAATGTTGCTAGGTCACAAAACAGCTGAAGGTTGCGTTGTTTGTCCCAATTTGTGAAGTTTGTGCAGTCAGAAAAGTTCTACAAATGGAAACAACAGCCCACTTGTAGGTACCTTTCAAAGTAGGGATTGAGTTAAGAAGCCATGGTTAGGGTTGGTGAAACAGCATTTTGGAATTGTTAAATCTGAAAATGTCTACAGATTTTAGTTCCTTCATGTTTGTGTCTCTTTTTCTATTTTGAGCCAAAGTTAGGTTATTGACTTTGAAAAGATGATCATCCACTTCCACACTATGATACAAGATTGTCAGTTTAGTCTAAATCATTAAACTCTTTAAGCAGGAAATGCTCCAAATTATTGCCTTACTTACACCAAATTACATTATTTAACTCAACAAATGTAGTATAAAAATAATAATTAAGAATTCACCATTTCCATTACCTGCATCTTCTGGATCTTCGTCATAATCTTCATCATCACCAGATGACAGAGAATCTTAAAAGGAAAAAAGAAGAAACAGAGGGGGATTTATATTTAGAAGAAAAATGGTGGACAAATCTTAATTTGCATTTGCACTCATTTACCTGGACTAGAACTTAATTTCAATAAAATGTGTTTATTCTTTAGACTACTTGAACCCCGTTAACCATCAGATAACATGAGAATTACATCTGGAAAGCCTGTACCCTGCAATTTATTTTGTGCTAAAGGAAAATAAAGAAAAAAAACAAAGCAGGAATTTTGTGCATGTTAAATTCCCGGTGCAGATTAAATGTGTTCACAAACAAGTATGATTAGACAAATGTTCACACAGATCCACACACACAAGTATATGCATGAATGCATATTAAAACTGACTCTGCTCATTGAGAAACTCATGAATGACTCTACAGTTCTCTGTAGCGTGGCGGCTCCCTCAGATATTTCAACCAAAACATTTCCACAGACGTTACAAATGAGAGGGTCATTAGTAATGCTCCGACATGCTCGTGTGAGTGTGTTCAAGTGTGCACACACACAAAAACAACTCTTTCTATCTTTGCAACACACACTAATGCTTGCTAACAGTTAGCGTGTCAGATGACGCAAAATTATTCTCCCAGCCTCAGATAACGACTATTTAGATTTGCTGTATTACAAATTTTCATTGCGTTCTAATTATTTTCAACTCGACCTTGAAGTTTTCTGGTTCAGCTGCACAGGTCTGTTTAATGAGAGCCAGCTGTTAACTCGACAACCCCAGTGAGCTAAAACTGCTCCTGAAACTCCTGACTAGCAGGTTTTACAGATTTTTTTTTTTAATTTGACACCTCTGTGCACAACTTCACTCATTTTTGTGATGCAGCTCGGCATAAAGAAGCTAGTTTGACTTACAGTCTGAGTGAACTCTATTACTGTAGACATGGAACCAACTTGTGTTGTGGGTTGTCAAACAAACCTTACCTTAGAATATATGTGAGGCATTACTGAAACTAGTGAAACCAGAGAAAAGCAGTGGCACTTCAGACAATAAGACTAAGATAATCTTTGTTTAATATGTTATCATGCTAACATTTGATAATAAGCACTAAACACAAAGCATAGCTGAGGCAGTTGAAATTTTATATTTTAGTCTGGGTACAGAACAATACTTAGCACATCTAAAAGGAGCGTAGAAGAGGCACAAGTGACAAAATCTCTTAACTAAAGTTGCTCAATTTTCATTCATTTAATATTGCAGTTAACTTCTTTCATCCCCTCAAATTACGGCCCCTTGCTTCCAACATGTGTACTGTGTGTGTGTGTACAATATGAGCTGGCTGCTCTCCGCTGTCTGGATGCCGTCCAGGTACTAAATCTGATACCGCTCCTAAATATCTGACACCTTACTCAAATATTTGAGGAAAAACACAATAGTCCATGTGTGTTTTAGATGGAGCTGAGGCTCAGTGTTTAGAGTAGAGGGAGGCATTAGGGGGGAGAACAGGATATTGACGTCGTGGAGTGCAAAATGTCTGACTTCACAAGTAATTTAAACATGTACTGAGTGTTAAAATAAAATGTCTGACAATGGGTTGTGATGAATTTGCTTCCTGTGTGGTTTTTTCAAGAAAATTCAGATTTTAATACTGGACATGACATGGAAAGATGGATGTTCTTCTCCCTTTAAATCAGTAATGTGGGGACTGTGTCTGCAGGTCTCCTTCAGTCTAGAGATAGTTTGTGGGTCCAGGAAGAGAAGCTGTCCACCTCTGATCAGTCCTGGAAAAGGCCATTTTCTCCCTGGCTTGCAGCCAAACACCTGTGTGTGTGTGTGTGTGTGTGTGTGTTTGTGTGGAGGTGGGGGGTGAGTTGAGAGGGAGCAAACCCTCTCATTTCTTGCCACCCCATCTGTTTCAAATGATGAAATGTTTCGAGTTAATTGCTTTCTAATTAGTTGTCAATAACAGGCTCAGCTGGTGTCCATGAGTTTTATGGGGAAAAGCCGCCAGACTTTTAAGCTACTGCTTACTGCCTTCTGACCCCCCCTACCCACTCACCCCCCCTCCTCCTGTCTTGCATTCCTATTACAGCTCTGTTTGCATCACACACTTGTTTAAGACGTTACTCATCCCCTCATACGATAATGAATTTCACCTTTGACTGTGCATCAGGAGGGGGAATTTGTGAAATTTGGCTGGGTGTAAGCCGGTGAAAGTCTGTGCCGGTGTGATGCTGAAAAGTGTATGTGTGTGTGTGCGTGTGTGTGCGTGTGTGCAGCTTGGCAGGCAGCTAACCGATAGTTGAAACTGAGCAGGAGGAAACAGTAATAGAACTTTCCTCCTGAGCTAAGTTTTCACAGTTTTTCTACGAACTGCAATGATGTCTATAGCTGCTTGACTATTTCCTACTTGATAGGAAATGCTTTGATTCTCAGTATCTGTCAGAGAGGCATAAATTGTCTGTTGTCATTGGAGCTCTGTTGCTCTGATACTCAAGTATCTTAAACAGTTAGTATGCCCATATATATCTTAAGTTTATATCTTAAGGACTAAGGATTTAAAATCACCCCCCTGTTGCTCTCACCTGTCACCCTGACAGAGTAGTTGCTGAGCAGCGTGTTGCTGTGATTATGCCGGCACGAGTAGACGCCTGAGTCTTCGTACGACACGTTGATGATGCGCAACATCCTCTGGCCGAGTCGTGTTCGGTTGCTAGGCACCAGCCCTGCGCCATCTTTGAACCAGACAACAGGTTTTGGGTGGTCTTCCTGGTCACATGATATTTCCAGGATGTCCCCCACGCCCAGAACATAGTCCTCCAGGAAGGCTGTCTCGCTGGACACAGAGTCTACACACAAAAGAAGACAGCGGGTCATGAGAAAGGTGTTTTGTTTTCAGCATAAATATATACATAATATATACACATCGTTCAATTCTAACACAAATTAATCATGTACACATGGATACATAATTCTATATCTCTGTAAATTTAATGTGGTTTGGACTTTTGGTTTTAAATAAAACACACAGCAAGCTAACCAACAATTAGATTTCTAGTACTTTGGTAGTAAATTGCTACCAAAGCAGCCAGCTAACAGTCAGGAAACATGTTGGCAATATTGAGGAAAGAAAAGGCAGGTCAGGCGATATCGGTCTGTTTGCTACCTGTAAAATCAGAATAACTTTCCCTCCACATGTGTATATTGTAGATTTCTAATTATTACCGGTTTAAGAGTTTTTATAAACACTGTATTGCTTTTTTCACAGTATTATTAAGAGGCACGTCATAAACAAAGAGGCAGTGATGCAGATTAACTCGCTGGCGAGCTATCAGCTAATCTACTACTGCAAGTTAGAAAAGTGCAACTTTTTATTTCAACATGAAAAAGTAAACATATCTGGGCTGTGTGTAAATAAACCTCCACCTATTCTTGAACCTTCCCTGTCAAACACCAGCTCATTTACTCCAGGAGCTCCATGTGGCTGCTCGGTTAGAGGCAGGGAAAAATCAACATGTTTATTAGCTTCACTAAGGATGCTGGCCTCATTTGAGAATGTAGGAGAAATGGAGAAACACTTCTGGATAAATAAACAGTGGGTCCCCTTGTGTTTCTTCTCATCCTTCCATCAGACGTGTCTTCATATCCAGACATCAATTACAGATCATGGCCATCAGGGAAAGACAAAAAAGACGTCCTTATGCACACTCTGGTTGCTCTGGCAACCATTCAAGAGAACACCATGATGTACACAAAGACAAGGACACTTATATGCACACAGAAGTATGCATACTTCCACATATGCAACCGTGTAGCACAAACAACACTGTGGGGGCCTTGTGGGGGTTGTCTACACAACACACACTTGTTTGCACACACAAATGCACCCCCACCCACCCATGGGAAAGACTGAATGAGGTGTGTTAAGAGTGTGATTTATGATAGCAAATGCACCCACTGTTGACCTGCTGAAAGGGCAGCAGCCTTATAGAGGCTCGCTGACAAGCAGCGAGTGTGAATGGAAACGCTCTCACAGACAACCATGGAACTGAAATTAGGAAATTGGAGTTGAGAGGGAAGGTTGAAATCAAGAGCAGCCCAGACGAGACAATCTTCACGGGGAATACATAATAGGTGCTCTAAATTATAGATGGCCGAGCTCTTTCAATGTGAGGCAGGCTGCTGGTGCGGGCAAAACGTGAGCCAAGGAAGCGAACGCAGACAGAGGTACTGTTTATGTGGGAGAATCAGAAGGTAGCGCTGCCAGATTCCCTTTGAAACATGTCTATCTGTCGGCATATTGTCACTCCTCCAAACTCAAACTGCACAGGCTGAAGTAGTACTCAAATCTTTAAAGTGAAAGTAGTAATACCACAATGGAAAAATACTTCTCCATTACAAAAAGTAGTCATTGTGGCTCTCAATCAATACATGTGTTAATGTATTAGGGAATAAATCCACAAACTTGTCGCTAAAGACGTCAAAAATAGAACAAAAAAAAAAACTGCTACGCATATTGCTAAAAAGTCACTGTTAGTGTGTAAAAAACACAGTTTTCCTCAGAAATGTACTGTAGAAGAAGTATTCTAAATCTGAATGAGTATGCAAATGCAACCCACTTAAAATGTTTTGTTCTTATTCCTGTTTCATCGCAGCCTTGAATACTTCAGACGTGCTTAAAGATTATCTTCGATGTACTGCAGGTCTTATGGGTCTTAATAAAGTCAACTGAATAGAAGAGTTGCGCATTGTTTAAACCCATTAAAATAACGGAGATGTTGAGGTAAGCTGTAATGTGGTTAACATGGCGTCTCCTCATGGCCTCTGGCTTTGACAACAATATTTACAACACCTTTTTTTTTTAAAGCAAAAAGGCCCATTCAGGAAAGAAAAACACTGAGGCGATGGTGCACAGGGCATAAATTCAAGCCCAGCATGAATGGCTCTCTACCTTCGTGTATTACTTATGGCTTCTGTGAAAGAAAAGGAGAAAATAGGTCTTAGAATATCTTCAGGTCTTAAACATGGGGAATTGGGCTTTATGGGGTAGATATAATAATCTCCAGAGACTCATAGCTCACTTTGGCTTTATGGAGCCCGAGCACTCGGGCACAACCTCCTCTGGCAGCTCTGAATGAGCAGCAGCAGCATAGAGGCTTGACTAGAACTGTTTCTTTACATAAGGCACTTATTTCCTGCTTAAAGGGTTAGTTCACTTTTCTCACTTACACCAAATGGTATCTAACCATGCAGATAGTTTCATTTTTAGATGCTGAGGTTTTGAGATATTCCGGTTTAATATGTTTTTTTTATAAATTTTATTTTCTTTCTTGTCATTTGGGTGGACAGATCCTTTAAATATCAATCAGTATATTTTGAATGAAAAAGTAATTGCCTTCTTTACATTCTCTACATTTATATATGATATTACAGCTAACCCTTATTTTAATTAGGGTTTGTTCATAGCAAGGCAAAGCAATGTATTTGCATTATCCTGTTGTAAAATGAATACTTTTGCTTTGATCCTGGGAAAATAGATAGGAGTAATGGTTGTGCGCCGCTCGGATGTTTACACAGCCAGGGGCTAAACAAATGCAATTTACAGAAAGAACAAAACAAAACAATATATATATCCCTCATACATTTAAAACTCCATTTCTCAGGTGTCACACAAAAGAGCAAAGCCCCCTTTCTTTGGTCACCATCAATGAAAAAATATCTGTTTCTGCTTGGGATTCTGCACTTTGAAATGCAGATTTGAATGTGGAAAAAAAGGCTGCTTTGAATAAAAGTGGATTTGCTTTGAAAGGCCACTGCACAACCTTTCAGGACAGATCTACCAGCCACTGTGCTTTAGTAGAGAGACTGTAGCTGCCTTGTTGTACCCTTCCAGTGAACCTCCTGTAATGTACGCTCACAGGTTTGATCACAATGACGAGAGACAGTTCTTTGAAATGTGGTCATGTAAATGTGTCACAGAGAAATATGCAAAGAAAGGAATTCCCAATTTATAAGTGAGCTATTTAAATTCCTAAAGGAAAAATACCAGCTGCTGTGTGTCCAGCTGTGGAGGACTGTGCTGTTGTATTGAGCAGCTCCAATGTGTGGAAGTGAATGAATGTGAAACAGAGCTTCACTCAGTCACCTTCCTGTATGTGAGTAAAGTTAAAAATATGACTGTAAGTTGAAATCAAACAGGGCCAGTTTGTCTCTTGTGGTTCTGTGGATCTGACAGTGAGGCTAAATGAACCGGAGTCCTGGGAAGACTAGAATTCTGTCCATATTTTGACCACAGCACGTTTTCCAGAAACTCTCAAAGGAACTCAGAATCTTTACCTGCATTTTGACAGCACGAGCCGTTTCAGATGTGACAGAAATCTGTACTCATGAAAGAATATTTTAGGTTGCCCAGGAACAACTGAGTGGAGTTAGCAAAGCAAAAACTGCAACATATGGTATTATTCAAACAACAAAGATCATTTATCAATATGACTGCTGAATGTACACATGGATTTACATTAACCAGGTTACTACAGTGCAGGTAAACGGGTTGTTTAATTACCTACATTACCATGTTTTACTGAGTAAACTGGTTTCTAGGGTGCCTGTAAAAGTACTGAAGTTTAGGAAGTGGGATTTCTATTACTTTCAATATTTCTGATGCCCAAGACATAGTTGAAGCTCACAAACTAGCTGCACAACAGCTTTGCTTATTTCCTTTCCAAGTTACAAGTCATACAGCACCTTAACATGGATGATGTGCGGCTGTTGCCGCATGCACAATGATTCTGAAAGCTCTGTAATCCATCATTTTTACTGTTATTCAAATGTTCAATTCTGTCCTCATTGAAACAGATTCTGCCTAAAACAAATAAGAAATTATTTCAACAGAAACTATTTTGCAAAATACAACTACTGCACAAACAAACAAACAAATATTAGAAGCCATTAAAGGCTCATTGATTTGGCTGTGGTCAGAGAAGAATCTGCAATGGATTAGGCCATTGGCCGACATTATTGGTCAAACCATATAGCAAATATAGCATGAATATGTATGAATGTAGTTGAAGATGACGTCAGATCTGATGTCAGAAAGAGAAATTCCTGTACATAATTTGTTCTGTGTGATTAAACGTAAAAATTCAAAGGCTTTGCCTTTTAAAATCTTTCTTGTTGACGTTCTTTGTTCTCTGTGAACCCCCATGAAAAACCTGTTTGATGCAAAAGCACTTCATGAATAAATCAGACCTGAAGTGATTCTGACAAAGCAGATAAATGAAAGCTCAGCTGCTGCATTCTGGTGCCGTCCAGCCTCATAACAACATCTAGACATTCCCGCTGTTTTCACGTCCGGCGTGGCATGTGTGAGCTATCGGCTGCCTGGTGTGTGTATGTGTGTGTGTGTATATGTGTGTGTGTGTGTTTGAATGGGGTGGGGGCACTCTCGCCGGAACCTAAGGCCAGCTGGAAGCAATGTGTGATATGTACTCTTCGACTCTGTGTGTAAATGTGAATGTGTCTGATGTGTGTGTGTGTGCGTATGAATCTGTGATTGTAAATGAGGAACAGTGTGTGTGCATGTGTGGTGCACTACAAGCTGGACAGTCACTACATAAATCAAGAGGCCCCTGCCCTCCTGGCCCTTCTTACCCTCTCGGCTCAATATCATAACAAATAGCCCTTCAGAATAATATAAAGTCTCTCTTTGAGATATTGCGGCATGCTGTCCGTTAATGCGCCGCTTACAGACTCCATCTTTTCTGAGCATCTGAAGAGGTTTATTTATCCTCTACAAACTCCTCCAGGGGCCGACAGGCAGGCTGCGGCCCTAGAGATAAAAAGGCCTCTTTATGTGGGAAGCCTTTCCACGCCTGCCTCTCTCCCTCTCTAACACACACACACACACACACACACACACACACACACACACACACACACACACACACACACACACACACACACA
>JAPMOB010208125.1:0-11837 GCA_029875015.1 Lepomis gibbosus
GTGTGTGTGTGTGTGTGTGTGTGTGTGTGCCTTGAAAAGCAGTAGGGTTGGTTAATGGCAGGGGCAGAGAGGACACATGTTCAATAATGAGGATGGACAAAGGGGGACAGGCAGAGGGAGGGGAAGGAGGGAGGATGGGAGGATGATGGAGTATTCAGTATGTCACTGCTTTTCATTAGGTCTTGCTTCTACTTATGGCTGGAAATCAATATCCTCATATTAATGAGAATATTTACCACACTGTGTATCACAGTATTGTCAAACATGTAAAATAATTTGTTTTATATTTAATCCAACAAGTTGGATGTAAAAAGTAAAAATTGGTTGATAAAATGGCAAAAAAAATATGCTCATCACAGATTCCTAAACCCAAAGCTTTCAAATATCTTTTGTTCTCCTACCTATAGTCTCCAAATATTAATGTAATGGTGATACAAAACACAATTCACCACCGCTGAGGCACATGAATTAGGAAAGGTTTGACTTTTTTGGGTTTAAAAATAACAACAAATTGTAGCTGATTCATCTTCTTTTGATGGATAATTTGATTAATCGACTAACTGATGCACCTATCATTTGGACCAATTTGTAAAACAATATGATAAGGTCTATCATCACAATATGAAAATCAATAAACTATAATAATTAATTTTTACACTGATAAAGCACCAGTGCTCAGGTGTGTGGCGATCTGTGCTTTCCGGGCTTACTGTCATAGACTCTGTATGTGTAAAAGACAGAGTTTGCAAGTGGTATACTTGACTTTTATACTCTATGTATGTATGAGTATGTTAGCGTTAGAGCCAAGTGTATCGCACTCAACTTTATCTATTGTGTGTTCATGTAGCCCTGAGACTCCTCACTGCAGCACCATTCTAATGTATATTTCAGTGAGGTCTTTTTCTCTCTGCACCTGAACAAGGCTACATTGTTAAGACATTCCTTAAGGCTGTTGGAATGCAGGTATTAATACTGGGCTGATTACACACACAGCAAAGAGAAAGAGAGAGGAGTGGGAAGGAAAGGAAGGAGAGAGAAATGGCGGTGTAGTGCAAAGCGAATAGAGGAGGGCAGCATGTTGACGCACAGTGAAAAGGGTGACGAATGGTAATACTTGTCAGTGTTTTAACTGTGTGTGTGTGTGTGTGTGACTGTGCGCGCATGGATGAATACATGTATGCATACAGGTGCTTAAGTATGTCAGTGTGTGGTTGCATTTACATTCTTGTGAGAAGGAGTATTTGAATGTGTGTCCAGAGTGTGTGTCTGGAATGCATACACCATTAACTGAACTAACGCAGCAGTATGTGTGTGTGTGACAAAGCAGAGAGTTAGCTGCGGGTGTGGGACACGACCTGGCTGTGTGTGTGGGCGCCCGTCACTTTGAGCAGTCAGAGCTGTTAGGAGCATGTGAACATTACTGCAACCCCAACGTGAACTGGAATCCGGATTTAACAGACATTATAAAGAGGTGTGTGTGTATGTGTGTCCAATCCCACACTGATGGCAGTGCCAGCTGGGGATGGGAAAAGTGGTAGGAGAGCCCACCACTACATGTGAGAGGCCTCACATGGCTAGAACCACTCGATTTCTTTTCCCTTTCAGTCTCTTCTCTTAGTCTTCCTTTCTTACTGGTCTTTACTTTTGTTTAGTAATAATGATAATAAATTTTGACCAAAAAATAGGGGAAGGCAAGCTTGTAATTACAGTATTTTCATGTAACAACTCCTTTCTTTCTCTTACAAAATTGTTGCAGTTTTTTTCTGTTTGCATTGTGTCATATTGTGCCTCCATGGTTGTGGCTTCTGGCTTACCAGCCGGTGGTATATGATCCAGGCTGTCAGAATTAGAGCCTGCTCTCCTTGGCAAGGAAGTGAGCAAGGTATAGCCAGCCAAAAAAACTAGCATTCACTGCCTAAACCCTTTTCTGTAGGCCCTCACCCACACACACTCCCCACCTCGCCCCATCTGTTTTTGTATGTGTGTGTATGTGTCCATTTGGTGCTGGTTTGAGGGCAGTGGGTGTAACGGTTCAGGAGAGCATCTAAACCGTGCCCACCATCGGCATGACAGGGTAAACCAAGTCAAAGCTCAGTATGCAGTGGTAACCCCTGGCTAATGCTAACGCCATTGGTATATCAGTGAAAGATGCTACATGCTAGAAGCAGTTTGAGGAGACATGGACCGTATGGTTACATTGGTACCAGCCAAACAATGGCATGCTTGTCCTCCTGTGGCTACCCACCTGTTCTCTTTTCCCCCGCTTCAGCTTCATCCAAGAATAAGAACAGGACCTCATGTCCTTCATCGGACACTTTCTCCTTCTCCCTCCCACACTGTGCATCTTTCTTTCTGTCTTTCTTTTCCTTCTCCCATCGGGCAGGGTTAACATTTTTAACAGGACAAAAGACATGGCCGCAGTGACTCCGAAAGACAAAAGAAACAGCTGGACAGTCATGGACTTGAGATCATGTTGCATGTGTTCACTTATAACACCGTCTGCTCTTCTTTTCTCTCTGTGTCCTCCTTTCTGTCTTTCACCATCTCTTCACCCTCCCCTGACACTTTCACAGTCTTCCAGTTCCTTCTCTGGTCTTAGTTTCTCTTCTCACTTCTGCTACCACTCTCTCAGAATTCTGTCTTTTGCTCATTCGAATTGTTATACCACATCCCACAGCCTCTCTCTCTCTATTTAGCCTCTCTCTTTCTATTTTCTTGTTTGTGTCCGTCTGTTCCCACTCGATGATGTGGTCAGAGCCCCTGCAGTGGATTATCAGTCAGTTGACTCACAGAGGGCAGCCAAAGCCTCCAGTACAAACATGAGACAATATCCAAATGATTGGCTGGTTGGCTGTGAACCGTGGAAACAAGCCTCCATATCAGTTTGAGCCAGGCTCGGTCCACAGATCTGCCCATAAACCATATTAGCCGGTTACACTGACACACTGCAGTGCTTCTGTTTGTTTGCAACAGCTGCTTTGGGTGTAGTACAATCAAAAATGGAATGTATTATCAGATAAATACAGAAGCTGCTGTTGGTTGTTTTCTCATAAGGTTAAAATACATGTGGGTGGGATGAGTTTCAATTGCAGAAATCATGTTAATTAATGCAAATAACTGTGTGTTATTTAGACCGCCTGTTCAGATGTTTTTATTACTGGATGGTGAGGGCACGTTCAGCCATCAGTGAGTTCAGCAAGTTTTGAGTCCTCACTTCCTGCATCTGTTCTCAACAGGAAAATAACTACAATTTGGACAAGTAGTGCAAACATGTAGCTCAGTCGAAGCAATTACCTGCTATAGGACTATACTTTGTGCCGATAAGATAGCAGTATTTCTATATATATTATATCTTGCTTAGTGCACATTTTATGGTATAGATCCCATATGTGGCCACTCAAATGTTATGAATGAAGCACCCAGTTGGTGTGATTTATGATAACAGAGAGAGGGGAGCATCTGGGTTCTAGTATGCTAAATGTATATAATGCTTCTTCAATCTGGGAAACACATTGTCCCTAATATACTGGGTCTTTCGATCACATCTGCCTTCATGTATGCACGGCTAAAACTTGTATCTCCATACGTTACCTCCATGTGTCTCCCTGCCTCGCCTGCCACCTCAGTCTATGCTTCACAGCTCATTATGGAGTTACAGCGTTGGCTTCTCTGCCCTCCAGCTACCCTTCTGCTCAGAGATGAAGTCATGGAAAATTCTGGAGCTCTGCTGATGATAGACAGCTTCCACGTCTTCTGTCCATCAACTCGGTTTACTTCTCATCCACATTCCTTGGCTCACAGTTCTTTAGTTCTTCTCACCTCTACCTGGATTTGACAGACCCCCTCCCCCTTCCCACATCCTTTCTCATCTTCCCTCACTCTACCCTTCCCTGCCTATTACCTGTATGGACAAGTTTTTGGCTGCCTCTGCAAACCCCTCTCAAACACCACCTTACCTTCCCCACCATAACACCATAAATTTCAAAATCCACCCAAGGGCCTCCAACCCAACCACAGAATGTGCAATTCTTACCCAGGCATTACAAAAGCATACTGTTCTCAAATGACATTTAGTGACATACACTCAGAGGACAGTCTCACATTGGTAACTCACATCATAACTAATTCTGGAAATGGCAATTGAATAGCTGGCTTGTGCTGTTAGCAATATGTTCCTTTGGTTTAAAAAACATGTTTTATTTAACAGGCCTATGATTTTGAACACTGTTATAAATAATGAATGAATGATGCTGATGGTAGGTCCAGCTACACAGTGCCGCTGTCTCAGCCACCTTTGAATTCATCTAATTGAAACAAGTTCAATAGTGTCATGTCTGCTTTTATCTTCATCTTGTTTCCTTTATATATCCATCCCCCACACCGATAATGAAAAGCACAGGCTGGCAGCCATGAATACAGTCATAAGCTCACAGATGCCCTATAATATACAGGATGCATTTCCCCCCTCTCTTTTCTTATTTCCCCATTTAATTTTCTCTCCAGCAACATTTGTTAAATTGAAACAGACTATTTTAATGATCTCTCTTTCTTATGTCACTATCAAAAAATAACTAAAAAGGGGAAGGGTTAGGGGTTTTATCTTTCCCATCTTTATCTTGCTGTGAATGTTCACCAGCCCACTACCCTCCCGCTAACCCCACTCTTCTGTCCTCACCGCTCTCCACCCATCCACCCTTTCTCACCCGTATGCGTCCTTCATATCAGTTCCAACGTCTCTACATTATTACCAGATGCTTGGAGATGGAGGAGGTGGATGAGATGGTGCCAGAGTAGCAGAGGTGTTGATAGTTAAGCTTCAACACCCCTATGAACCTCCAGAAGCCTCTTCCTTACACACATTCAAAAGATATGCACACACACACACACACACACACACACACACACACACACACACGCATGCAATCATCCTGCTTGGCTTCCCACCATATGATGTTTTATTTCCTCCATTATCCTAAACAACCAGCACTTGTCACGCCTACCTGGACCATCTGCTCCTGTAACACCAACAACTAGACTCATCTTCTTGGACAGAAACCAGGATTTTCTCTCAGGCTAAAGCTTGTGGAACAATGCTCAACTGTATTTTACTTCTTTTTTTTAAAGAAAGCCAGAGCTAGACTATCCCTAACCTTATGTTTTAAGGCTAGTGGTCACTGTGTAGACACATGTACAAATAAATCTAGCACAGTCCAGTGTGAAGGATAGAGCTAGAGCTGAGAACCAAAGTCATATTTTAACAACCAAGTATTCATTAACATTGCTGGTTCTCTATTTTAGGAAGGTACTGGTTCTCCAGGATACACCTCATTAATTAAGTTGGGAACAAATCACTCTCCATACTATCTGACTCTATGGTATGCTGCAGCTATGATTAGAGTGATACAAGGACACTCTGACACACTCCTTTCTTATGATTAATTTTTCTTTTGATCTTGGTATGCTGGCTATTAGCATAGCATCTTCATGCCAGTTTTGCCACATTTGCTCTCTCTCTCTCCTTCTAATAGTGTCTGTCATTCTTGTAATCTCTTCCTGTCAGACTCCATCTTCTTGTCATAGCTTGTGAGTTATTCTGACATCATAAATCTGGTGTTTTTCTTGATACGGTATCTTGACTGGAAGCTTGTGATATGGACGTGTTATTTGTGTGTTTGCATAAGAATGGAAACATAGAGGCACCATTTTCATAAATGAATTGTTGCTTGGTTGGATTTTTTCGAGTGAAGGAGATCCTTTTCTTGATATTTGTGGCCAGCTGTAGCTATACTTATTTCCATACTCAGTTAATCTGTGTGGTCCTTTTTACTAAATTGTTTAGCATGTAAAATGTGAAAAATAGTTTTTAAAAAATGTCACAGCTTTCAGTGCACAAGGTGGTGTTGTTTAATTGCTTGTTTTGCTCGATCAATGGTCAAAAATTCAAAGATATTTAATTTAGATTAATTAATAAAAGAAGCACATCATCACATTTGAAAAACTGGAACCAGATAAAATTTGACATTTTGCTTGAAGGATTAATTTATTATCAGAATTGTTGCCAATTCTTCTTTCATCAGTAATCCACTTCAGCTATTTCTTAACTGGTGTCCTTCCTTATAGACATCTTGTATTCTTAATGCCACCTTGTTAACTTGTTTGGTTTTTTAGTGCCCATGAAAAGATTTAGGTGTTAGTAACCTAAAATGGAGACGCCACAAGATTGATGAAATGTCAGTGGTTAACATAAACCTTATAGAAGTGTGTATGAGTGTGTGAGTGCAATAGGAAGCGTAACCCTACAGGGTCATGGGTCCATCTGGTGTGAGATCTCATGGGAGGCCAGCAACATCACATGTAAACATATGACCTTATGTATGTACACTTAAAAGGGGTGGAACAGTTGATGGTACTTTTGGCCGGGTTTTTTTTGGATACGGGCACCATGAGAGGATGGAGAGAGAGATACTGTTTTAGGGTTAAAAGCTTGTGATGTGGAAGTGGCTGAGATTTTTCAGCGATATTACTGTGTCAAACCTTTTCCCCTTCGTGCTCCCTCGACTTTCTTCCTCATGCCCCCTGACCACTCATCTTTGTCTCCTTCTCCATCCATTATGACGTCCCCCCCCGACCCACACACACATACACACACACACACACAACCTCCTCCCCCTTCTGTACATCTCCATCGGCCGCGTGGTGTCCCTATCTTCCATCTCCAGGAGTTGTAGGTCTGTGCAGGTTAAGGCACGTGTTGTTTTGTCTTTCTCGGGTTTCACACATTCCAGATATTATCACCAGGCTCCAGTTAGCCTAGCTGATAGACATCTAGATGGGGGGAGGGTCAATCACTTAGCAGACATGACGAATCCCGCCCTCTGTGTCAGGTCTGATGCCCACAGATGAAAGGCCTGTGCCAGGCGTGGCCCTAACAGGACAATATGTATGTCATGTTGGACAGTCATGCGGTTATCTTGTCACATGGCTTTGATCTACTGTCAGATACATTTTCTGTTTTACTCTGCAGAGTCACCAGATGACTGTCCCTGGAATCAGTCAAAATTAGAATGAATGTTGAATATTTAAATTTGAGCTTCATTTCCTTAATTATTTCATCTGTTGTCTCGTATTTATTTTCTAATCACACCACCATCCAAGCTATGAATAATGATTTAATTAAGCATTAATGAAATGTGAAAAATGTACTGGGTAGCAGATTGGATTTTTATGAGGACTGGAATAATGTACATTCTGAAAGTCTCTGGTGGGCCTTGGTGTGTAAATGAGTTAGACATTTTTGGTGTCTTAGTCAGAAAAATGGCCAATTTATGAAAAGTAGTGTTATGAAAAAAAATCCAAGCTTGGAATTGAAATTATCCATGGCTGGCATTTCCACCAGTTCATTCTGTCATTTTCAGGCTCTGTCTTTACAACCTTCATTTTATCAGGTAACTCGTGAACAGTGCTCTCATTGTTTATTTTTGTGTTTGCGTCTGTGCGTGCTTATGTGGATCTTTCCACCTCTAATCCAGCCTTGGGCAGCTTCTGTGCCCTGCAGGCTCAATGTCAGCAGCCTGACTTTGATGTCAAGCTACAATTTATTCGTTTGTCTCTGCGGACTCCCCCACTGTCCACATAATGTTAGGCAATCAATAATAATGTGACCTACCTATCTACCCTCGCCTGCCTACTCCTTTAGTTATTCACCCCCTGGCCTGTGCTGTTCCAATCTCTGACCTGCCCCTGCCCCTTAAAAAAACCCTTTCATTCCTGTCCTTCCCACTTTTACCAATAATGCCTGTCTAGCTATGACAATAACCTCTATGTCTGTTACCGTGGTAACATACAGGCCCCCCCTAAAGCATACACAAACCTCTACTCCACTTCTTTAAAAAAACAAGACAGTTCCCCATGGAAACAGATCAAGAGAGGGAGCGTTGAAGATAGATGGAGGGATGCATAAAGAAAGAGAGAATTAAATGGATCTGCTGTTTGTTCATGAATATGTTTAGCGTGCCCCTTCTTCGCTGTCCCATCAAAGCACCACTGTATTTATGTGGAGGTAATAGAGAATGGGAGAAGACAGGTGTGCCATTATGGTGCAGATTAGCGAGGAATGCTGGAAGGTTAAAACAGATGGGAATTGGCTAACTCCAATGCGTATTTGTGTGCAATCTCATATTCCCTCTGAGTTAACGTTTAAATATGTGTGCATAGTACAGTACGTGATCTGCGTGCCACTGACATGTGCTTGCTCTGTCCATATGCTGAATGATATTTGAAATATGCTCTCTGGGTGTGTAAATATGTGTGTGTGTACAGCTTTCTTCCGTCTCCTTGCCCTACCCTTGTATGGGCAAGAGTCAGCCCCTCACTATCTCCTCGTCTCCAGCTTATCTGCTGGCCTGTCTTGAAGTGTTGGTGCAGAAAATAGAAACTACTTTGTGGGAATGCATTCTCTTTTTCTTTCCCCTGTGTAAAATATGCAACATATGCACCAAAATACCATGAGGCACAAAATATAATGTAGTGTGACATGGGAAATGATGTAGGATACTTTTAACTGTATACCACAAAGGCATTTTATCTTTTTATAATGAGTTGCCTGCATGAGAACACTGTTGGCATCAGTTTGACACAAAAAGATATTCGAGGAAGCCGTCTGCATACAAATCAGTGTGTAGCTACTGTATCAATATCTATAAATATATTGCAGTTAGCAATGTGTGCACACTGGTGTGTGTATTTGTCTGTGAAATCGCCTTACAGCTAGCATCTTACAATGTGGTGGTTAATGGTTCTCTCCAGTACCCAGCTGAAGTTCACCAGCCAAACAGTCAGCTAGTCAGCCAGCCAGCCATGTGGTCCCTCTCATTCTAATTAAACTCACTGTGGTTCCAAACTCCAACCAGAAAGACACAACCTCAATGCCAGACTCTGTGTCAGCTGCTGCCAAGGCCTGTATGTTGGCGTGTGTGTGTGTGTGTGTGAGTTTTAGAGAGAAATATTGAGAGGGAGAAAGAGCTCATAACCATATTTACCTCTCATTTTACTCTGTCAAGACAAAGTGTCGAAGAGTCTGCCAAGGCACTAGAGGAGCAGCGGAGGGAAAAAAACAAATACAAATGTGGAAGAGGAGACAAAGAAGGATCTACAGTAGACAGTATATTCAGATGTTTGCCTGGCTGAGGGAAAGAGGGAGTTTAGTGGATTTAGAAATCAAGACGAAGAAAGAGAGGAATGCAGGAGAATAGTAATTAACTCTGAATTATTCTATCACTGAGGGATCAGGGGGATTATTAGGGGCTTTGGTTTGGATTCTGCACCTTTCACTCCGTTGCAGCATGGGAGTCTGGTTCCTGTATGTAAACTTGTGTGTGTTTGTGTGTGTGTGTGTGTGTGTGTGTCTAAGGGTGTCTGCATGTGTCTCACTGTACTCCAGAAGGCTCCATGTGTCTGTGCCAGTGGGCTTGTGACCATATCTGCCTGCCAGCCAGCGATTGTGTGTGTATTGATGTGTGACTTTGTACCCCCCACTTACTGAAGTTCATCCAAGCATTATAAGTTAATCCGCCATAATAGGCAAAAAGACAGAAAGTGGGGGAGAGTGTTAGGTTGGGGGAGAAGGAACAGGGGTGGGAGGTGGGGCATCAAAAGGTAGTGAGCGTGTGTTTCCGTGTGTGTGTGTGTGTGTGTGTGTGTGTGTGTGTGTGTGTGTGTGTGTGTGTAACAGTCTGCTGTGTGTGAGGTATGCCAGGCAGACTACAGATTTAGGGCTAGACAGATCGTTCTAAATCTCCGGCTTATACGTTGTTTTGGGACAGCAAGTGTTGATAGCCCAGGCAGGAGGACAGCTCATGTCGTTCAGATGAAATCAAGGCTTTGGCTGACACACCATCATAACTATAAATCTACCCAAATACGATAAGAAGACACTGATTTATGAGGGTTTTTTTAAATAAATGAATCATTGTTGGAGCATGAGGAGGTGAGAAAGATAAGTTGGAATCTTATGGTTTAGCTGACATATGGAGGTCAATGGTGGCAATGAATTTGCACAGGTTATGGAAGCAAAAAAACACTTGGTGAGGCTTTTTATTCGCAGTAGAATGCCAGTGCTAAAGGTCATATACTCTTAGCACACAATGAATGAGTTCACCTGTTAGCTGGGGTTTCCCATATCAACCTTCCACTGAGTGTTACCACTGTTAACACTGTATAAGACTGTTTGTCCAAGACAGAGGGCTTAGAGGGAGGGAAAGAAGGGGGCGGAGCAGGTGTAAGGGTAATTCTGTGATGTTGGAGGAGTGGAGGTGGGTATTATACAGCCTGTCTGAAGGCAGTGACCCGCACTGTGTACACCTCTTCTCTCCATCTTTTGATTACTTCATCTCTTATGTGCGCCATGTTTCCCAGTGGCCTTGCTTGTATTCATGATTTCCTGTTAACATGCACTTGAATATGTTTTCAGGAACACAAGGAGGCACGTTCCTTTTCAGGCTTTCTTTTTCACACTCTAGTGCCATTTTCTTTCTCCTTTTCCCTATCTCCCTGCCAAAGTGTTTACCCCTTTCTCTATATCCCTCTATCTGTCCCTCACACACAGGCTTTACCAGCCTGCTGAGCACGATGGCCTGCTTTAAAAAAAAAAGCCATGGATGGATAAGAAAACAGCAGAGGGATAAGGGATGTAGAGAAAGGAAAGAAAGGAGGAACAAATCAAAGCGTACTCCAGTGGCCTGTTATCTCATTACAGCGGTACCGGCTTGTCACGCCCGGCTGACTGGCCCCCTAAGGAGCACCCTTGCCCCCTTATAAGACCCCCTTTATTCAGAAAGCACTCTCGTATTTCAGCTTGGGCACAAAGAAGGCCAATTCTCTCTGGTTTCTGAGCTGCCAACGCCAAATTTGTGTATGCTAGCTCAGCATAGGCACACATTCGAATGTACAACAGGGGCATTGGCACATACACAGAAGCCTTGTTAGTCACTAGTTATGAAATGATGCTTGCGGATAATGGAGGCTAATAGTGAAAGTGGATATCCATTTGTTCCACCATTTTCTCCCTATTCCAGCCCTCTTGTATAGTCCCATGTGGATATTAGAAGAGGGCTTCAAGAGATAACTGCTGTCAGCTGAAGTAGTGGAAACGATGTTCCTCTCTCTGGCTTTTCTCCCACTTCTGCCAAAATGAAGGCTCATTAGAAGTGAAGGGAGGGCTGCTTCTAAATGGGATGGGCAGAGTGCTACTCACCACTCCTACTGAGAGAGAATGAGAGACAAGAGAGAGCAGGAGAAAAAGACAGTGAAAACGGACACTTCAGAGAGAAAATGCAGAGTGGTTTTGCTTTAGTGGAGCCAAAAAGAGGGATACTAAAACATACGCAAACAAGAACAGTGTCACCATTTTAATTAATGCATCAGATAGAGGCACAGGTGGGAAAGTTAGACTATCCACAGTTAGCAGGCTAAAGTGTAAAATCAACAGTGTAGGTGATGGCATAGGCTACACGGCTATGCCGTTGGCTGTTGTCTGACGTGCACCTCCTCAAAAATGTACCTACATCTGAAAATGCCAATTTCCTTTTAAAAAGAGTAATTTATGTGTTTTCCAATTTAGTCGACTAAGTGTGGGTATCATATAGTAATGTTCTCCAAAGGAGCAAGATCAGGAAACAAGCTGCAGTGGCATCATGGTGTTATTTACCCATAGACCCTGTCATTGTTTACCTCAGCTTGTGCAGTGTGTGTACCTGTCCTCCCAGGAACAGACCCTTTGTTAAGCCAACAAAACACCTGGGTGCTACAATTCAGCATGAGGTGACTGCTGGGGGGCGAGG